>CABFOV010003270.1:27105-68486 GCA_902141375.1 Timema poppense | reverse complement strand
ATATGCAAAAATAAAAATATATTTAATTTTCACCAAAAACCTCACTCCACAGGGATATTGTACTGTATTAAAACTATACTCATTAAAGGGTTAAGGATATTCAAGATTCAAGACTTAAATATATTTTTTTTTAAAAGTCCCCCCTCCCCCACACTAATTTTTCTAAAGAAATTAGTTTTAGACCTTTAATACTGCCTATTGGTGG
This sequence comes from Timema poppense, assembly GCA_902141375.1. Taxonomy (NCBI): domain Eukaryota; kingdom Metazoa; phylum Arthropoda; class Insecta; order Phasmatodea; family Timematidae; genus Timema; species Timema poppense. The sequence goes on along the minus strand of CABFOV010003270.1, from coordinate 68,281 downwards.
TTCAGAACCAATTTTAGGATTAACTTAACCAGGCCCCACACCAGTAATTTAACATTTAAACTTGATGTATGAATGTTATAATGAATAGATAAGAAAAAATGTTGATCAGGGCCATGGACTCCACTATTATTCTAATATCTGACTCAAGACTACATTAGAAATGGTTAAAGTATATTAATTAGTAATAAAATATTTGCAGTAAAATTCTTCAATACAGATGAATTCATGGGAAGCTTCTTTGACATTGTGAATTATATTTGAATAAATTTGTCAATTCAAATTACAAATATTAAGCCTAATGTATAGAAAAAGGTATTTAATTAAAATGATTTAATATTATATAACATATGGTAAATATAAATTTCTATTTTGAAAACGGGGTTGGTATATTTTCAGACTAAAGACTTCATCTAAAAATTGCTTCCGACTCGAGAATCCACAACCCTGATGTTAAAGTTTAGTTACCATCTGTATTTTATATTATATTTATATTTCTTCTAAGGTTCATAAATTTTCCCAAGATTTGTGTTTGTAAGATAGTGGATTTGATCCAACTTAAAATTTAAAATAGTGCTTGATTACTTACAAAATTGTATAATATCAACAGTTATCTTTAGATTTACTTTCCCCCCCCTTTATTTGGTTTTTGAACATGTTATGCTTGGTTTAGTATTTAACATGCCAAAGTATTAAGTGATGGTAGTGAAAAATAAGAGGTTAAGGCCTAATAAAACTATAAGGTAGGATGGAGTATAGCTGAGAAAAGTACAGAAAGTAAAAAATATCTTGGAAGTGTGATTGAGGATAAAGGTGGAAGTAGAGAGGGTAAGGAGCATGTTATCTGTCACGAGGAGAAACAAGATTAGGAATGAAGTTATCTGGGAAAGAGTAGGGGTACAGAAAATTCCGAAAAGGAGGTCAAAAAAGAGATGGGAGGTGCAGAGAAACAGAATGTGTTCATGTGAGAGGAGAAGAATGGAATAAATTAAAGAAGAAAGAGTGGCAGAAGAATAGAGGAAGATGGAAGCATTTTACTAAACTGACCAGGCTACAGGCTGGAAAAAGTTGTTGATGATGGTGATGTTTAGTAATGTTGGATACCCCTGCTTAATACTTAAACTTCACAAATAGTGCCAAAAAAATTATGCAAACCCTTACATCTATATCCATATCAACACTAAGCTCGGAGGCATAAGTGCGCTGAGTAGCTTCATCTGTGACCTTAGCCTTTATGTGTACAGTGGATGGCTTGCCCTCGGCTGTGAGTCTGATGTTTAGCTCAAGCTCAGGAATGGGGACCCTCCAATACTGGAAAGTATTAAAGTAATCCAAACCCGCCCCCACATGGATCTGCAGACAGCCGGCAGTCTCACTCACGTGCAGTTGACTTGCCTCATTCCTCTCTGGAGCCACTGCACTTTTATGACTGCCCATCTCTCCCCTCTCACCTCCTCCACAAGTCCTTGTGTCCACTGAACCACCGTCCATCTCTTCAACAATAGCACTATCTACATTATATATCACAGCCTCACAACTTTTAACATCATAGGTTTCTACCACCTTGTCAGATTGTAGATTTTCCTGCTGTTGTTCAAACTCAGCAGACAAGCTTGAAGTAGTTTCACCATCCCCATCCACCAATACATATTGTTCACTCAAAGTTTTTTCTACTCTGTTATTACTTAGACAAGTTTCAGTTGCATTCATATTATTTAAAGTAGAATGAAGTGTGCTATTGCCCAAATCAGTTTGAAAATCACTATTACTATTCCGGCTACCAGTTTCTATTATTGTGTGATTATTATAATTACTATTGTTATTACATATTGTTGATGGTGTGGATTGATTGTGTCTGGTTTTATCCCTATTGGATGCCACTTCACTAGGCTGTCTCGATTCAAGCGAAGCAATGAAAAGATCACTATTTTCCACTGTTGTCTTTACTTCTGCAACGTCTGTCAGCAAGTTACTCTCCTCCGTATTGGACTTGGAGTCGGCTATCACCCAAGCCAGCTCACTATCACTTATTTGACTTGAAGTCAGCCGAGACAAGATGTTCCTGGAAACGAGTACAAATCTTGAATTAATCAAATATACAAAAGAATAAAATACACTAAGAATATTTTTTAAACATTTGTCCCACCACAAAATTTGAAATGGCATTTTAATTTTAGATAGCAACTACCTACTTGTATTCTTTACTGTCTGGATTAGACAATGTTAGTTCCCCCACTCTGTTGTATGTGAGGCCGGTGACACGGGGGTCGGCGAATGTAGAAATGAATGGCCCCAATGTTCGGAATGCAGACATGCGGACCCAGCGGGAAGGATCGGAGAGCAGGTCGGCGAACAAAGATGCCAATGTGCTCTTGCGCATCTCCATGGTGCATGCACACGACACAGACATGAACACCTCTGCGCATGCCTTTCGCACACCCCAGATTTCATCCTTGCACAAATCCACAAATCGAGGTAGCTACAATAAGGTACGAAACCTGGGTTAGCATTCAATTGTTGATTTAAATTAAATAAATGAATACTTCGAGTTCTTAGACTTATTATGAATATATCTATAAATAATCCAGATTTTAGCTACCCAAAGTATATACAACATAGCAAAATTTCTATAAGAAACGAGAGAAAAGTTTATAGGGCTACTTTCATGCATCCATACAAATCATATGACCTGAAACTGCCATATTTGATAAATATTTTAAATACCTATTAAATAACACTAATGGTATAGTAAAAGGTTATCATTGTTGACCATGTATGTTCATTTTTTTTTAAAGAGTCAAGACAAAAACCTATTATAAATGGGAAAATCTTCAGAAAAGAGAAAAAGAAATAACATATTTATTTTTGATGAAAATAGGAACAGTTATTTGTCTAGACCATAAAAACTTGCCGATTTTGTAATATTAATAATATATTAATCTCCAAATACAATTTATTTAGTTACTATTATTTAAATTTGAGTATACCAAAAAATAATATATTTTACTCAAAAATTTTATTAATAAATTTAATTTGGATTGGATACAATTTCATTACAAAATATGTGATTTAAAATTGTTCTATGTAATAAATTTGAACTGTATTTAATTTGTAACAATAGGTAAAGATTTGGATTGGATTCAAAATTGAAACTCTTGGCTTAACACAAACTATATGCATGCTTTCTGAAGTGTTCCAATAGACCTGAGAGGTAATGAATGACAAGTTTCCTCAAGAGCCAGCCAACCAACCATTTTATCATCGGCTATTCGTGGCAGTGTAAAGTGTCAACTGTGTTCTTTTGATTGCAAGAAGCATAGTGTTAATTCCTATTGATGGTTCATATTTCTTTTTTCTGTAACATCTTCCACATATTATATTAAACTACCAGGAAAGTGGAGGCTAAAGTTTGTAAGGCCTTTTACTGAACATATCAGGCCACAAGACTGACGTTGAAGATATTAGTTTCACTAAACCATCAGTGAAGAATGGAACTGGGCACAGGATAAATCCTGGATAGCTCAATGTAGATCATTGGCACACCAATCTATGGGTCCTGTGTTAAATTCCTGTGTCCAGGTGTCATTTTCCAAATTTATGAACATTATAATAATAGAAGGATAGTAGACTAGAGCTCACCAGGGTGTTTTCTAAAGACTCGACACTGACTACAGAACAGAATTCTCCAAAGGTGGCCGCACAAACCTTCCGCACATAAAACACAGGGCTGGCGCACATGAAAGCAAATTTTTCCAGGAAAAGATTCTCCGTGGATTTGCGACCTATTAGTGGAGCAATCTTGCCCATCAGCTGTCAAAGAAATAAAACATTTAGGTCAAGTTTACATACAACACAATCTGCATGTTAACTAATTAAATCTATAAGTTAAGGTTTCCATTTTCATATTTTGTATCAAATAAAAATATGAAGACATTTAAAAAGCATGTTGGTCACAAATTTAATTCTGTGTTGAAAATTAAATGCTACAACTTCTATTGAATTACTTTTCCCTCCACCGCTTATCGATGACCAAGTTATTAGTAAAAATTTTAAATCAAACATTTTATGTCTGTGAAGTTCTCTTTCTCTTATTCTACAATATTGTCAAGTGGAGAAGTCATTACAATAATGTTCATGTAAAATTCAAATTTATACCAATTCAAAAATGCATAGCACCATGTAACTTCTCTAATAACTTCAAATATGATAATTGAGAAAAAATCCAGTTTCCAAACATAAGAGATTTCAATTCAAGAAAATAATGGTAGAGCCCGAGGCTAAATCATTGGATATAATAAAAGAAGAGCTTAGTTTATCTTTTGTATGTTCACTGTTATTTAATTTCATGCAACAATTATCATCATTATTTCACTGTAATAGTTGGATGAAATATTTATTGATACACACACTAAACTATTAAGACCAGAATATTAAAATTAATGTGAAATACTGAAGTAGTTTAAGTTATATTGTACACTTTGTTTGCCCTGAAAGTAGCAATCTTTTTTAATGATTAATACTATGGTGTAGCCTATAAAATAAGGTCAGTGTAATCCATCGATAAGACTGGTACCTTTCAAGGTAAACAAAGATACAGCTATATATAGTTACTGAGCATCAAGTAGACAAAACATTTAAATTAAATCGCTTAATTTTATTAGCTGATTATTTTAACACAATAATAATAATTATTATTATTATCCTAAATTCATTGTTAGAAGATGAGGTAGGAAGGATATTTATATACAAATTGGTTGTTTGGTGTAGTGTGTTTTTTTTACGAAAAAGACTCAAATTATAAAAATAAATACAATTTACAAAAATGATGAAAAAGGGAGTGTGAAAAGGGTATAAGATTTCACCAATGATAAATACAGTTAACATAATATTATTTAATGAAATAAGAACGCTTTTAGAATAAAATCAACTAAAGAAGTGTTTTATTCAGTTATTGGACTGTGAATTATGAACATACTAAAAGTGTATTATGAAACAAAACTTATTTTAATATTCTAATGAAACAGCGATATGTAAATGGGGAGTATTCTTGGCTGGAAAGAAGAAATTGTAGCGTCCCTTTGCGCTCATCAAAGCTGGCTGTGATATGAGTTTTAAATCTACATCCCACAACCACTCTGATGGGGGCAACAGAATACAGAAACACAGCCAGTAAAACAATATCACAATCTTGATTGTGTAATCTAACTCTTGTTAGTGTGGCATATACAACCAACCTTGGGATTGACTTTAACAAATTTCAAATCTATTGACTATTGAATGGATTAATATAGACATGTCAAGAATTGAGTGAAGATGACCATAAGTGTGGGTCAAATGCTGGATATCCAGATGCATTGCAGCACTTGGTCAAAACTCACAAGTTTGATTCCCATATCCAGGCATCATTTTTCAAATTTTTTAAATAGCTTTTAGTTGCCGCAATAGATTGTGGTTGCTCTTTGCCACTCAACATCAACAAGGTCATTTAAGAATATATAGACCTTGAACACTTTAATAGAAAAAATATAATTTTTAAATCAAACTGGCTGAGGAAATGAAATAATAAAAAAATATTTCAATTTTTTTTCTCAATGAAATAAAATTTTGAGACTTGATGCACAACTGTTAGTCGAGATTTTGTTTACTTTCAAAGTGGATTAATTTTTAGAGATTAATCATTTTGTCCCTATTTAATTGATCAAATTTTTGGGGTGTGGATTTTCGGGGGCAGCTTATTTTCAAATAATTATGGTAAAATAGAAGTTGAACTTGTGCACGCCTGTTAGGAATCATTTTCAAAATGGATCTGCCTACATAAGTGGTGTGAAAAAATTACACAAAATTTAATATGCCTCTTTCTCTGTATTTTTCAAGATTGACTGCAGACACTTTCTCATCAATAGCTCTTTGTTCTTGTTACTTGGTAAAGTAAAATACTATAAATTGTATAAGTTTTGAATGATAATACAAAATTCAATATTATGAAAATTAGAGAAAATTAAAGAAATATATAATGTAATGTAATGCCTATAAGGTAAACAGTTGTGATAATTAATTTAAAACAATATCAGTAAGCTCTTGTGAAACTTTCGCACATTCAACCTCCCCCCCTAATTAATTAATGATTTAGTCTTTTGTTGGGTTGTTGAAATTAAATACTCAGAGAAATGTGTACACAAAATACCAAAGAAAGTTTATTTTCGGTAATTGATACAAAAATATTGTTATATTTTTCTTTTAACTTAAATTTTAAACAAACAATGTGTTTTAACATAAACTGAGTATAATATGTCAGATATAAAAAAAAAAAACCTATCCGATGATACCTTATTCATTGCTGTAGGCTTTGTATTAGTTAATAAAAAGGGATGTTGACAACAGAAATAATACATAGGATTGCCCAAACAAGATTTAGGCCTATTTCTAAGTATGCTAAATTAACACCTGAATCTCAATACCCTAAACCAACAATGAAACACACAATTACCAGTATAATTAAAAATTGAAATTTTAAGAAACCAGGATTATTATCCTTTAAAACGTTATCTAAATAATAGAAACAAGGTTTGGTACCAATATGTATTTTGGTAACTTTCATTAAAACACAAGATCAATATGTTGTAAAGTGAGGCACACAAAGAGAAACTCTTAATTATGATAAGTTTGGATGAAATGAAATAGTTTATACCTCACCAGTTCAATATGTCTGTTTGGTGAACTCTGAGGTAGTTCCATTCGCCGAGACGGGTAGTGCCATGCGTGCCGCTCATCAAAGCTGGCTGTGATATGAGAAATTCAAGACACATCACAGCAACTTTGTGAGCGGCGCATCAAGGCTGAATAGATGATTCAAGTGATGTGTTTAATTCCCCTGATGTTATCATAAGACGACCATCACCCATCAGCCCAACTCGTCAAAAATGGCTGTGATATGATCCAAAAACTCACACGTCACAACCATTTTGACAGTGGGGCCAGGAGTAGCTAAATTGCTGCAATCAAACTCAATAAGGAAACTCAAAATAGTTTAACTGTCAGTTTTGTTTAAATGCCCTATTAATACATTTCAGCATATTTTTAAAACTAATAGGGAGATTAATATAACAGGAATATGCTGAGTATAACCCGAACGGGTAGTAAGACGCAGTGCTAATAATAATAATAACAGAAACATTGAACAATATTTAAATTCAGTGAGGGAAAGCCATAACATGATATGTACAAAGTCACATGTCATGTTGAAAGTTAATGATTCTCGCTGAAATAAAATCAGGTCGCCACAAAATCTGAGAAAGAAATTTTTTGACATTTCCTTAATCCAAAAATTCAAATTATCCTAACTACCAATATTGAGATTTATATAAGTGTTAAAAATATATCAATATACTCAACTGTTATAGATTGAGACGTGCAAAAGGTGAGGTTATTTTTAGGGGAAAAGTGGTGTTATTTTTCTCAAAAAATTATATAAGCTGAAAGCAATGTTTACATAAATACGAGTTTAATTAATATTCATTGGAATAAAATTAAATTGTCTAAATTTTTTTGTTCATATTGTATATTTAACTATATACTAACATATTTGGAGAATAAACAAATATAAATACGCATAAAAAATTCCACGCTTAGTAATATCAAACTCGATACTTATCAATATCATTACCTTCGAGTCTTACAAATAGTAATATCGAAATAAACAATTGTCAAATATGGAGAGGGGAATAAAAATTAAGAAGATATAATTTTGCCAAACATGACCACCTCTAGCAAGCTCTATCTATATTAATGCCCTTGCTTTGACCTAGCTTGAAATATTTTAAAGTTTGTAAACAAAGAATAGCTCTATCGAAATTTAGGTATCGTAGTGTGTAAAAGTATAAATTGTAATTTTTAACATTAACCTAGATAAAAAAAAAGCTTAATTATCCCGATAACACTTTTTTCTGTGGTCTATTTTATTCCTATAAAATAAGTAAAAACGGAAATTATTCGTATAACGGCAGCCCTGGTATAGTATTATCACCAATGTTACCGCATTGAAAATTATATTGCATGATGTGGTATTTGCCAAATTACAAAGAATTTGTGTTTATTTAGAAAAAAAGCTTGAATTCATGTGAAAACAGTAGAATTTGTGTAAAAAATCATTTTATCTCAAATGCAAATTTTGCATATCCCTATTTATAAATAATTATTTTTGAAACACATTAAAAAATAAATATATTCAATAAATATACATCAATTAAGATAAAAGAAAAGTTTGGATGAGATGTAAATAAGACATTTTTCTTCCCTAAATGGTCAAATATACATTTCCCCTGATTGATTACAAAATTGCTTGGCATAGCTCTAATTTTCCTGGAAATTTTAAATTCCATTACTTTTACCGGTTTTCCATATTTTCCAACTGTGACCGTCCTGAAAAGGTCAACATTTGACTGCTTGTTTAATTAAATGATTCTTAGCAATTCACATATGATTTTATAGGAATTATAAAATATCAGCTACATATTAACTGAAAATCGGCGGAATATAACATATCATGTTATGACTTTCTCATGCACTGAATTATCTGTAATTAAAATAAATAAAGAAAGAAAGAAAGAAAACATACACATATTTGGAGACTCCTTGAGCAGTAATTGTAACACTTCAATATGCTTGATAACCGATAATTGGTGCAAGTCTGTGCTCCAAGCTCATCAAAGTGGCTGTGATATGAGGTATCAAAACACACATTTCACTGCCACATTGATGTCCCGGCGCAGAGAAGCGGTGAGCTGCGACCCCATGTTCTGTTCACTCGGAGAGAAGGGAGGGATAACTTTCTGCTCATCAAAGCTGGCTGTGATAGATCTGATTGTACTATTACAGACAAGCTTTGATGCCAGAATTTTACCCAGTGGCTTTCTGCTTCATTAGTCACCTGAATAAAACTTGGGAACATACTTATAGTTGAGTACAGTATTAGAAATATCTCATCATTGATACATTAGTTGGGTGACCTGGCAGTCTCGGGGTAAGGTGTCAGACTTCTGTACTGACGGCCGGGGTTCAATCCCAGGTCCCGGCAAAGATTTATCTGATTACCAAACCCTTCCTTCACCTCTGACAAGACATCTTGTGAATGTGAGGAATGCCAGGCCTCTACCGTGGTTCGGATTCCACGTTAAACTGTAGGTCCTCCATTTCATCTCACAATCACCCTACCATTACACATTAGCGTAAGTGCGTATAACCCGAACGGGTATTAAGACGCGGTGCTAATAATAATAATAATAATAATAATAATAACAACAACAATAATAATGATACATTAGTTATATAAACACAACATGACAATTTAAAATATAACATTACAAACAACACAGTGGTTATAATTATCTTAGCAAGATTTGACATTTCAAAGGTTCGCACGAGCTTGCTATTCATAAAAGGTTACAACACCTTTATATTAGGGATGGGACCCTCGAATATTTCAAGATTTGAGGAAATTTCAGATTCAAGACTCAAATCCTTAAAAAAATGTTTTACAAATTTTCAAGATATTTTTTTAAATATCTTTAATATTGCTTATTGGTGATTCAGAACCAATTATAATTACACTATGAACTTAACAACCAAACCCCGAACCAGTAATTTTACACTAAAGTGAGTGTATTAATGTTATAATGAATGGATTATAAGAAAGAATGTTAACATTTATCTACTATTTGTATTGTATATTATTTCATTATATTTAAATTGCCCCTTATATCCAGTTTTTTCGAAGATTCAGATTTGGATTCAAGATTCAGTATTCAAAGGTAAATTAGAGATTTGAGATAAAGATTCATAAAATAGTGGATTCGACCCAACTCAACCTTATATTAAATACAACTTTTAAGAGTTTTAACCATTTATTATGGAATATCACATCACACACACACACACATTCAAATAGAAATTAATAATTGTACTGCTTATAATAATCGGCACCACATTTTAAAACATAAACTAAGCCTTTGTGTAGTTTGATCATGAGAGTTTTCAAAAACTCAACCAAGCGAAACTTTAATAATTTTGATTGACCACTTTCAATTTTTTCTAAATCTATTTGTCAGTGAAAATATTATTTAAATAAATGTTTAGCTAATGTAAATTTAGCTAATTGGAGTATAATAAAACATGGCTCAGATCAAATAACCAAGTTATGTTAGATATGTACATTTGCACCTAAAAAATACTAAAATCTAACATTTACTTGAATAGTCTTTTTTTCAAATCTCAACAAAATGTATGGTTCAATAAATCCAATGGTTAATTTGACATGAAATTACCGACATTCAGAGTATGATAGAACTAACATAAACTAAAGCTAATGCTATGTTTTGGTCAAAATATTTGTGGTATCTGGAGATCTCGCAGATGGTCAAGGAGTGAAGAAACCGACCAAGGCCCCATGAAAGACAAGGTAGTGAGATGTAAGATGAAAACCAACATCTCACTACCCATGTCTTTCATAGGGCCTCGATCCCACCACTGCCACACACTTCACTCCTCTTGGTGCGGTGGCCATGCCATGCCACACCACGGTCTATACAATGGCTGCTGAATGATTGCTTCAATTGGAATAGCACAGCAGCAAAACAAACACTTCAGGACAGGAGCTCTCACTTGGTATTAATTAGAATAGCGTTTCCCAAACTCTGGTAAGCATCACCCCCNCCCCCCCCCAGTTGAATTAAACACATTTAAAAAAATGATATTACGTATGATCAAAAAAATCTACGCATATTATGGCTTACCACTACAACTTTATTAAAATATAAAACACCTCTTTAAAATACACACATAAACACACTCATACTTTCAAGGAGAGAAGGCATTAATCTCTTTTTTTAATGAAGAGCTGGAAGGGGTATGTTGGTTAGGCCTTGGCTATGAAAGAGGTAAGCAACAAGAAAACCCAAAATAGAGCCGGTTAAAGACTAAAAGAATGGAAATGATATGGTCACATCTCAATAAAATAACTGTTTAAATATGGAGAAAAGAAGAATACACTTTTAAAGGGTGTGGGGTAAGGGGTGCGGGAACCAAGCTGGTGAGAATGAGTCATTCCTGGCACACAATGAGAATAATTGTGTGTTAATGTGCTAAATTTTATTCAATATAAATTATCCATCCTCATCTTTCTAATAACAATGATTTAGCCACAGGTCTAATCCTAACAGGTGATATATAATTTGTTAAATTAACAAGTAACAAATGATGACTAGTTCTATGACCATACTAGTAAACTTACAGCAACGGCTCCAGGGTGAAACTCCACCAGGCTGTCCAGGTCCGTAAGCATGAGGATGTAAGGGCACACTTTATCCTCCACATAGTTCAGGTCAATCAGTCCTTGCTCAATGAGAACCATCAGAGAATCTTGAGAAGACTTGCAGACCTTCCAAAACACATTCATAATCACATGCAAAGGCTTTTTGGAAAAACAGTTTTTAAACATGATTGTGTTTGCAATCTTAAAACTAAAAGTACAGGGCCCATATTCCATTTCAGGTATATTTTAGGGACTTGTAGTAATATAAGTTTAAAAACGGGACCTCATAAAAACTATGGAAACAACAAAAAGTATCTCAAAAGAATGTTTTGTAAAAAAAAACCTTCACTAGTAGGTTGGTTAAGATAAAAAACTTTTTTCAGTGCATATTAACTCCTAAGTTCAATTCTTAGCTTCTATTTTAACTTAAAAATAACTTTTAGGTTAATCCATTATTTTTAGCCATATTAAACCATGAAAAATAAGATTTTTATTTGACCCTGGATGGGACATGGTTAATTTTAATTTAAAGTAAAAATTCATAAAATATACAGAGTACTTTTCTACCTCTAATTAATTATCATTTTTTTTTTAATATGAACCTTAAATATGACATATCACATTTTAAGTTAGGTTAACAGTTTGGTCCTTTTACTACTTTATTTTTCTTTCTTGGTTGACCTTTCAAATTGAGGTTGTTAGAGAAGATGCTTTATTTCCAATATCTTTACATGTATGTATGTTTCTTTATTGACCTTGTCTTCTTTGAGCTTACAAAACTTTATCTACTATCTACTTCAAATAATCCACGAGCTACTGGTGGTTCTTCAAAGCTTCTTTTCTTTTCATTGCAATTTTTTTTAAGTCTCTTTCTTTCAGCTGGGTTTCCTATAAGTACTCATACTAATACTTCATGTATTTCTCCCATATGCAATGCACTCTTTTGTGATTGAAGCACATGCAGGTTTATTGCCATAAAACTCTTAAGGTATGTATGACATTCAATTATGCATTCAAAGTTATTTCTTTCATAGTAGCTTTCTGCTCTGTAATATGTTGAGATGTTAAAAATCCACTCTCAACATCGCCAATACCATGTGGCAATGAAAGACAGGCTTTAACTACTTTTTATTATTTCCTTGTATTTTGTGTCATTCGTTAAATTATTTATTTCAAAAACTTATTTCCAAAATGTTTCAAGGTCTCCACCATCGATTCTTATAAGTGTTTTTGATCTAATGATCTTACAATAATTATCTTTATATGTACAATTAAAATGTGGTAAATTGACCGTTTTTGTTAAGTCTTCGGTTAGCAAAATTTATTATTAATTTTCCTCAAAGGTTCTTCCAAATGCTTGTACAGTACATGAATCATGGGAGTGTCTTTTTGAAAACTCAGAGAGTACTTAGAGAACATCTTAGCACTTGAGATGACTGAAAGAATTTCAGCTTTCATCAGAGGATTTTCTAGTACAATTTTGTCGGACTGGTTTTTAATCAGTTTCAATTTCCAATCCAAAGTTACAAACTGCACAAGATGAAGAAATTATATTTAAAAAAATGTAACCATTTATAAGGACTTTAGGGACCTATGATTAAAAAATAAGAACTTTTAATGACTGTTTAAGTTAAGGGCCTTAATGAGCAAGTATGAGCCCTGACCGTTGAAACACATACTACCCGTTCGGGTTATACGCTTTAAGTACTAATTACGCTAATGAATTGAATTAGAGGAAGTGAACTGCATTTGCGTGGAGGGAGAATGGAAAACCATTTATGAAAAACTACCCCCTGTTCACCCGATCTAGTTTCGAACCTCGATCTCCCTGTCCTCAGCAGTCAAGCTCAACACGACTAGACTAGCGCATTAGCCAACTACGCCACCGAGGCGGGTATAAAATAAAATATGTTACAGATGGTGTCCATAATTTATAAACTTAGAATCACACTTGTGAAATGTAGCAGGTCAAGGTGTGAAGTGATAATAATGACAAAGAAGAGGATAGTAAAGCTATAAAGTTCGGTGAAATAGGGCTGAGAAAGGTACCAAGTGTAAAAATCTTTGAAGCGTGGTTGAGGCGAAAGATGGGAGTAGAAAGGATCTAATAATAACAGAGCATTAGAGGGAGTTTCATAGGGGTGTAAGAGACCTGCTATGGAGAAGAGATGTGCTGTATAGGGCATACTTTGTACCCATTGTCACACGTGCAGTAGAAACATGTGCATTTAATGTAAGAGACTAGGAAAGTGGAAGCTATGGGAATGTAGTTTGGGAGGAGCATGTTAGCTGTCACATGGAGAGACCAGATTAGGATCGAAGTAATCTGGAAAAAAGTGTGAGTAAATGAAATAGTAGAAAATATCAAAAAGAATGATGGAGATGTATGTAGGAAAAGGCTGCAAGGAAGACAAAGAAAGAGATAGGAAGAGCAGATCAGTGTGTGCAAGTGAAAGGAAGATGGATACATTTTACTAAAATGACCAGGCCACTGGCTGGAAACAGATGATGATAATTATGATGATCACACTTTGTTTGGGTAGTTATAAAAATATTTGGGGTTTGTCTCAAATCAAGTGAATTTAGGATAGTTTAAACATAATTTCCTAGCAATGCTATTCCAAGTGTATTATTAGCCTGTGTTATTAACAATCAACACACATTATTTTATGTGCCTACATTTATTTTCATTTTACTCTTATTATACAAACTATTATACTCTTACACTCTAAAGTATAATCAATCACGAATAAACTATTCTGAGGCAAGGTTTATGATCATGCAAACCATAAATCATTTTGTTTAAAAATGCCAACTATGACATTACAGATTAGTCTTATTCCTTGGACTACAATTTATCATATTAATTTGTGAGTGTGTCATTACACTAAACAGCATTAATCATCGTGAGAGATGAATTAAATTTTACAACAATACAAAATTATTGTAAAATAACTCCAACAGCTAGAAGCATAACAAATTTGAGTTCAATTTAATTTCTGGTGGTTATCACACAGATCCATGCACTAATCAAACCAATTTACTGAATTGTTAGTCAGAAACAAGACAATCCTGGGCAGATGTCAGAGTATTTTCAGTCCAAGACAAAGAGCTAATGGATCAACCATGACTCATTTTAAACATGGTCATTAAATTAAAATCTTAGTAATTCTTATCACCTTGACTCCAGGGTGGATAAAGACTAACCTGATTGTCGGTATCTCCCAGGAACTTGAGAACCAGGGGCAGCAGCTTGTCAGCCACCAGGTGGTGTAGCCTGTCCTTGTCCTCGTGACACAACATGGCAATATTGGGCAGTTGCTCCATCAGCTCGCATCTCACGGCTGGTTCTGAAATCACCAGCAACCGAACACTTACTACATGTGTAACCTTAAAATACAACTCTCTCCTTTACCTTTAGCTAAAAAACCAACTTCCTCCATTTCTTGTATCAAAATGTCAATATTATAGTCAATACACACACACATCAAAGTCTAGAACAGGTATCCAAGTGTTTTTGTGATCATAGCAAACTCTTCTAATAAGCACAAAAAACTATTTATTCTAAATAGTCAGTGGAATAGCGTGGCGTGGAGGGAGTTAGTAAAAACTGTATGCCTCAATTTTCTTAAGAGTAAGCATCTGGAGCGTCTTTTAGGGGGAAGGGGGGGGGACATTTTTGTTTTCAGTCAACATTGATCACATTTTACCAAGAATAGATTTAGTGTTATTTTATAAGTATTGATACTAGTTATCAAAAGTGACAACTGCAGATCATATGACTTGATGTATAAATATGCAATAAGTAAATCTAGTAGCTTTTCCTAGCTGTTAGATTCGTAAGAAATGTCACATTCCCATGTGAGGTAGGTAGAGCAAAGCCTACATATTATTGGTCAAATGGGGACAGAGTGGATGATATGATAACATAGTACATTCCTACATGGGGTGTGCCGACCAAATCCTATGTATGATTGGTCAAATGGGAAAATAGTGGGTGACAATATTCATTCACATGTGAGGTGTGTAAAGCAGAGCCTATGTATGATTGGTCAAATGTGGACAAAGTGGGTGATACTATACAGTTCCATGCGGGGTATGAAGAGCAGTCTATATATAATTGGTCAACTAGGAAAAAAGTTGGTGATAACATCATTCCCATATGAGGTATTTAGAGCAGAGCCTATGTATGATTGGTCAAATGGGGACGAAGTGGGGGGAAATGTGTCACAGGTACATTTTTGACAGGCTTTGCTTACCCTGGCAACACTCCATAACACCCCACTACGAATAGTGGTAAGTTATCTAAGGTAAACTGTTTTAAACTCCACCTTAACCCATTGTTGCACCAACAAGCAAATTATAAAATTATTATATTGATAGTAAATAAAAAATTATTACTGTGCAGATTAGTAAAACACTGTATTACACTAGTATATTAAACATTTTACTTGTTTAGAATACAACTATATCAAAGCTGTATTATATGCCATTCAACCAAAACAAAATTATATTTGGTGTGCAAGGATACTTAATGACCCTAAATATGGATTATTTAATCTTTTAGTCACTTTCCAGCAGCTATTATTAAATAAATAAACTATTGTGATCTACACATTAACAGTAAAATAGTTTTAAAACAAATATTTACTAGGCGCTTACAATACTTTTAATTTATACACACACACACACACACACACACACACACACACAATCAAGACATTCATGATCGAGTTCCTCTTTAAAAAAATATCAGTATATCTCACTGCCCATTTGGCTTATCGGTATATAAGCCAATTATGCTAGATGTGTATGAGGAAGTGGAAAAATAACTAGTAAAAAACCCATCAGTACTAGGGCTCTGGAGTCTGAAGCAATTTGGGTGAAGTCGAAGACGGTAGAAATGTACAGACTCTGACATCAAAATTAAAACTTATATTATTATTACAATTTTTACTTTATTTTTTATTTAGGATCAAAATTAATAATTTGGATCGACAAATTTATTTAAATATACATTCACAAGGTTAAAGAAGCTTTCCATAACTAATTTAAAGTACTCAAAATAGAAATGAATAATTCTTTTTGAGAGAAGGGAGGATTTTGTACCATAAATCTACCACCTATTCATTTCTTTTGGTTAAGGACCTGATACAATATTATTAAATGTAATTAATAACCCCTGTAATATCGAGAGAAAGGGCTATCTGGCACCTGATCAAATATTGTTGAAGAAAACTAAACAGGGTCACGATCTAGCGGTGACTGACTGCACGCTGGCAGTCACGGAACAAGGATTGTCACATGCGTGCGTGCATTCATTCATGTAGAAAACTGCACCCTGTGACGAGCATTGTGGCCGCGACCTACAGCGCAGTTGATCAAGTACAGCATTGTCCAACTACAGTCCTTTCGCCATAAGAGTGTGGGTGACAGCTAGCAAAGTTATCAGATCTACTCTCATTTATCCATTCGCTAAACCATATGTATGATGTGTAGGACCATAATTATATTGATTTGTCGTCATTTTAGGCAGTCAAAATATTCAAAACAAACATTAAAAAATTCCTTTAAAAACTTTCAGTTACCACCACTCCTATGGCAAATAGACTATAAATGACGGTCATGAATTTGAATAAGGGCATTTTTGCTAGCCAAGTGGGGGCAGTGTAATACTGAACGATTTTATAAAATTGGCTTAAATTTTGCTAGATCAGTAAAATTCGATAGGCCCTGGGTAAAACTTTATGGCACCATTTGAGGACAAAGAGGGGCCTTCGAAACGTCACTGGTCATTTATATAGAGTTCAGAGCACCGCTCCCCAACCTGCAGGGCAGCTGAGTTGATATAAAGTATAAAGGAACCCATATTTCTACCCCTCTTTAAAACTAGTCGCGGCACAAAATGATGTGACCCGGAGTGTGTTCTGGGCACTTCAAAACTGTCTGACAAAGACGTGAAGTAGGTACCTGAATTGTCTGTGCCTGTTACGTTAAAACTAAAATAGCGAAACAAAATGAAAAGGGAAGCAAATGTATGGTTAAAACTTATCATCGCTTAGAGCACTCTCTTTGTCTATGAAAGTTAAAATACGGCACCAACCATCTCATTAAGAGAATAAGTTTGTATATGCAAATATACCTATTGGTTAGCAATTATATATCGCGCGTTAACTACACTAATGTTAGGAAATACAGTCTAAAAGACCCTATTATAAAATCGTTAAAATGTTTTTTTGTTGATAAATTAAATGTTGTTAAGTTTCAGGTGAAAGATTAAAATATATCAGTTGATACTTTTTTTTTGTTATTAAATATTTTAACTATCAAGTGTCAAAGCACAACTTTTGGCATGAAGAGAGGTCAGATTAGATTCAGATGGACTTCTCGCACAAAAAAAGTTGTAATTCGTTGGTTTAAAATATTAAAAAAAAAAAATAGAATAATCAGTGATATAATTTTTGTATATCCTTTAAATGTCAAAATTGACAGCTGAGAACTAAGTTCTATAGTAATAAATATCTCAGAGTATTAATTGATGCAACACAAATACTTAATAAATCTTGATTTTAAAACACCAACTCCTGTTCCCATCTTAGGGCGAGATTTCAACCCATGTTTGCACACAAGACCTCGCCCCAATAATCAATACGGGTACAAAGCAGCCCTTCTTCCTACCAGCGTGGAATCTCAAGGTAACAAAATGTACATGTTAGAATATCAAAAAACACAATGCCCGTACCTCCATGGATTGAAACCTTACCGTAATCAGGCAGGAGCCGGCGAGATATCAGGGCAACTTTCTGTTCATCAAAACTGGCTGTGATAGATGCTAGACAGGAAGCTATGACAGACCAGCTTTGATGCCAGAACCTTGCCCCCCGAGTCCTCTCTCTCTCGCGCGGATACTGTACTCTCTTGGAGGATAACCTACACTCAAAAGTTTCATTGGAAGGGACTTTCTGACAGATAGGCAAGTTACTATACCCTCACTTTGGTATGAAGCTCGTTCTAGAAGGCCTTATTTCGTATCAGAATTCTACTGTGTGATAGTGTTTTGGTAGAATAAACGGCCTTGAAACAGATTTACGACTAGATTTCTACCAAGACTAAATTGTTATCCTACCAAAATACTACCGTAAAGTAGGATTCTGTTACGAGATAAGGCCTTTCATGATGGGCTTCCAACCAAAATCAGGGTATAGATCTTCTTTCACCACGTATTCATACATATACTGCAGCTGTAACTTTTGATAGAAATTAAAAATACTTATAAAATAGCAATAATAATAAAGTGAAATGTTAACAATATTTATCGAAAGAAAAGTTTGCATTTTCTAAAAGTTTATTCCTACCAAAACCTTAAGGTAGCTACAATAAACTCTAAATTATGAGAAGATCTCAGTTCTTAGAAGCATTGTTAGTTCTTTGACACACAGGAGGTGCCTGCTGGCACACTAGTGCACGAGGGGCGTTCACATTGCACTTGCCGTGCGGCGGAACGTGATTTACAAACTAACTTCTAGGACAAAAACTCACACTTATTGTGAAAGTGTAAAACCAAAATGTATCTTTAAAAATCCGGTGGGTCGGTAATCGAACCCTGACGAAACAATTGAGAGAGGAGATGGCGAGCGTGGGTATTGATCCGGGCCGGAGCGGATGGATCTCAATGGAGCCCGCCTCGTAGTACGCCCGTAACGAGACGCGCCGAATCGCGTAGCGTAGTCAGTCTTGCCTGCATTCAGGAACTTGCGTACGTGCGATCGGCCAGCATTCGGTACATCAATTATTTTGGTAAAGTTTTACATTTATACAAAAAAATACACGAAAGGATTCGTATATAAAGTAGCGTTTAGGAGAATCAAAATGGTAATAATAACGGAATAACGGAAAATAAAATTAACTAACGATAAGTGATCCACTCTTAGCAATCACCCCCAATAACGGAAATATTTTCAGATCTCACCATCCTCTTCTCTACAAGATAGTGCTTCTAGCCTCCAATTCCTTGTTTTAAAAAAATGTTTTCTAGAACTCGATTTAAGAAGAAAAATCATATTACGGATTATCCTAATTGTTTGTATTTCGGTAGTAATGGCTCCCTATGTAAAAGAAAAAAAGAAAGGTCCAGGAATTTTTGAAAATTATATTCTAGAAATTACTTAAAGTGCTCCTTCGATAGCGAGTATTTGAAATTTAGATGCCCCTGGAAACTATTAGGAGTTGGACACAAGACCGTCCTTCAGCCTCATATTCGAGAATATCAGAGAGGAATGAAACAGTTCCACAAGGGGGTAACTTTATTTCGAGGACTGCTGCCACTGATTCTGTCAATGGACAAGGTTGAACTCAATTTATTGCAATACGTGGCCTTTATTGTGCTCACATATATGTGTATACATTCACTATACAGATCAGTTTGCAACCGCAAACTTCTTATACATCTTTTACTTCAAGATGAAGTTCGATCGATGCCAGATTTTGTTTAGGTGTCTACGATGTACATCGCATCTTCTCTGTAAGAAAACGTCAACTTTTATGTGGGTTTCAATAAAAAATACATACAGATTAACTCATTACATCGGCGCACCTCGATGAAAAATGACGTATTGAGAATAGAGCATACTCCTTTTTTGAACTATGCTAAAGTTAAAAGTGTGCAATAAAGAGCACAAATTATCATGGCGCGCTTCATAGCCAGTGAAATCCATCGCTAATTGTTGCAACCCAAAACATGTAAACAGAAGTTATGTAATATAATTTTAATAAGGCGCGTTCGAAAATACTACTTCTAGCTTAATCGAACCTTGAGACAATCGCCTGGAAAACTAAATTATTATTATTATTATTAATAATCTACTTCTAGCTTAATCGAACCTTGAGACAATCGCCTGGAAAACTAAATTATTATTATTATTATTATTAATAATAATAATAATAATAATAGCACCGTATCTTACGACCCGTTTGGGTTATACGCACTTACGCTAATGTGTAATGGTAGGTTGATTGCGAGATAAAATGGAGGACCTAAAGTTTAACATGGGATCCAAACCACCGTGGAGGCCTGGCATTCCACACATTCAAAAATTGTTATTAATACACGAATTGTCAGAGGTGATTGGAGGGTTTAACAATCAGATAAACCTGTTCTGGGACCGAGGATTGAGCCCCAGACCCCCAGCACAGAAGTCTGACACCTTACCCCTAGACCACCGGGTCACCCCAGTAAAACTAAATGTGTGGGGGAGATACAGTTTCAACTCATCCAACCAATGTTTAGGCAAATAAAAGCATTAAGAGTATTTTAACTATTTAGCAGCCGAAAATAATATTTTTTTGACGACAAGAACAGACCAAAAGAAGGGAAAGACAACCAACCCCTCGGTAACACGACAGCTGCAGCACCCCCTCGACCCAAGACGGGGTGGCATATCTGGTCTGCCCCTCCACCCCCTAGCTTCCGGTGTCCTCACGTGCGCGCCGAGGGAAGATAAGTAGCCGAGCCTCGCGCATCACTCCACTTCCTGCCAGCAGACTATTTTTAGCAAGCTCACCTCTAATGAGCGACACTTACCACCGACAACAGGACGGACGTCTTCTTGATTCCGTTCAGCCACGTCATCGTGTGCTCTCCTAGCTCAGCTCAGACCAACAATTTAATTAGAAACGTGGATGAATTATCACTTAAAATGTTAGAGCAATCGATAGTAAAGTAATGAATGTCAAACGCACGTATTTAATATAAAGAAGATGTCAGTGTTAATTTTTTTAAATATAGACACCAGAAGTGGAATAAGGTTTAGAATACATTATGGGTTCCATTTTAATGAAAAGACTGTTCCAATTATACTTAAGTTGTTTTAGCACAGCATCTTCCCCTAATCGGGTTATACGCTCAGGGATTGGAGATTAATAAGGATGAATTAGAGTAAGTGTAGCAGCAATTGATTGGAGTGTGGGAAACTAGCCTCAGTACACCCGACCAGGATCGAACCACGATCTCTCGGTCTTCGGCAGTTTAGTCTATTGCGAGAGTAGCACCTTAGACCATATGAGCACCAAAGCAGCTATAGACAAGTTAACAGATCTACTTTAACGTATTTTACGTTAAGTCATGTGATCTGCAGCTGTCACTTTTTTTATTGATATTAGCAATAAGTTACTTATAAAATAATACTAAAAAATAATTTAATTAAATTTTATCATGGCCAACCCCAAAAAGTTTGTATTTATTAGAAGTGTTTTCTTACCAAAACCCTACTATAAAGCACGGTTAAGTCCAGCTTGGACATAATCTGAAAATAGTTATATAGTGGGGGCAAATTAATTTCCTAAAGCCGATAGGTTTGCAAATACGGTTCAGTTCAAAATATTTTCGGCGAAGTGCAATAAAACTAGCCCTTTTCATTTTGTTACCTTCAGAAGAGGACAGCTGATACTTTGAACAAGCATACATATTATTGTTGAGAACTTTTTCCCGCAAAAAAAATTGTCTTAAAATTCGTACACAGCCATTTGTTGCAAACCATGTGAATAAGACGTGGGGTGACGAGGGCGGGGAGTGTGTGTGTGTAAAGTATCAGCTGCACCTCCATCCCCCCAGGTGACACAAAGTCACAGTCCAACTTTCATGCGAAGGGTCTTATCTGACGGATAGAAAAGTTAACAGATCTGTTTTCCTTTAAGTCATTCACGAGCTAAGTTTACCTGGATGACAGCTCGAAATGTTACTAAAAGTAATCCCTATTATATCACTACACCAACAGCTGACATCTATCACTTTGGATGACTGTAAGGAAAACAGATGGTAATATATTAATGTGATAGTTAACCACAATGATTTAGACCAATATTATTTATATATTTATTTTATGCGGACACAAATTTCATTTATAGTTTTATTCCACTTAAGAAAATATTAACACCACTTTCAAAAAAACATCTAACGAACATAGCTTCAAAATGGCGACTGACGAATTTAAACCATATGATTGAACATAACGGTAAACAAGTTTTTTACAATGATGCAGACACACAGTTGATGAAAATATTTTATTTAGTTAAATATTTCAAAGTACGATAAAATAATCATAAAATCATTTATTGTATGTAGAAAAATGACAACAATTTTCTCTTTTCCAAGTAAATACGATGCCTGTATTAGAAGGTATTTATGTGTGCACTATACTACACAAAATCAGTAATGTTCCAAAACGAAAAATAAGTACTTTTAATTTTGTTTAAAATATTGTTTCGAGTTGGGTTAAAAAGAAATTATTTAAAAACATGAAATAGTATGAGAAAACTTAAGTTTATGTTATTTTAAATGTAATATATAAAAGGTAATTAAAGATCTTTACATTTATAACAAAACTGTGATCTTTTACAAGTGTTGGCAATCCAAAACCTAAACATATGATTTTCGTACTGTCATTAAGGTAAAAACCTATCGTCAACAGAATATATTTCAAGTCTTGTTAAGCTGTCTATAGGCTAGCGAGCCAAGCCGAACCTCAACATTCCTGCGAGATATATTTTGCTTCATAAGTTATGTTCTTCGGTGGATGACACACAAAATGAACAGGGAAAAATTAAAATTGGCTCTTGCGACATAATTTATCTACACCTCGCGAAAAAAAAAGAGAGAGACATATAATGGTGTACTTTAGGCGAACTGAATATAGTGTAAATAGTTTGCTCCACCAACTTAAATTTCAAGAAATTAGTGGTCAATCCAAAAACTTAAATCGAATGTCACCAAGTGATTAAGCATCTAATTATTTTGATTAGGCCAAGAGTGAAAATAAAAAAGTTTGCGCCAAAGAAAATCCATAAATGTGCACGAAAAACTCGCACTCACATTGTAACGTTTTGTCGATTAATGCCCCGATGCTTGGGAACCATTTGTAACAATCTTTCCCCGCGATTGAGAATCTATGGTCGCGACCCGTTCCTGCGAATTGTGATATTTTCTAATCTAAACACATTTTATACATGTTATTGTATATTATTTTTATCTATAAATTACAGACACCATTTTGTTTTAATTATCGATAAAAGTACATGTTTGAAAGTTGTATTTACCATAGTGATATTGCCACACAGCTTCACACACGTCTCATCCCGAATCAACAGTTAACAACTATGTCTAGTTCAAACAAAAAAACAAAGACTATTCTTTGGCTTCACTTTGAAATTGTGCCCGAGAGCTGCTGATCTCTTGCGGACACAAGTTAATTATTCTTTGAAAAAAAAAAAGTTTTCAAACTAAGCATATTGCCCTCTCTCTCGCACCTACACTACGAGGATTTTTCCTTAATTATTATTAGAGCTGTAAACAAGCAAACCAAATGTTCTTGACCGCAGCTGCCTTGCACGTGGTCAAAGTGCAACAACACACGCACTAATTAAATTGACACAATATAACTTTACTTACTCCAGAAAGCAATGCAACAAAACAGGATCATTACAACATTTATACGTTTCTTAACAATATGTAACTCTCATACCAGTCTGCAATACCTATTTAAGGTCTCTAAACTGTGTGTATGTATATATATATATATAAAACTAATAAAGTAGATGACAATTATTAATCTTATGGGGTAGAAATGAAAAAGGAAGCGTTTTGGAGGTAATCTAACCGCATATGCGTGGAAGGAGAGTGGGAAACCATAATGGAGACATACCTACCCACAAAATCTATAGTATCATGTGGCTTCTTTGGTGCTGACTGACAGCTGTGAAAAGTTACCAGACCAAATTATGTACCCCTACGCCGAACCATATGATCTGCAAAAACATCAATTTCCCTTATTGTACAGTTTCCAACGCGATTTATCATATAACTGTAAATATATTTTTAATTTTCAAAGATTGCATTAATTTTTCTTTCTTTCTTTTGGCTTATTATAAAACGAATTTGTTGTTAATATTTGATTATATATCAATTTAAAAAGATCAAGTTGTAACTAAATTTACAAGCAAACTGCTCGGATAATATTTCAAGCGCGTGTGACGTAAGGAAATATACAACTATTTAAAGTTGCAAATGATTCGGCTCGGAGCGCCGTCAGTGAGTTTTGAGCCGAGCCTCGTGAAATCCTTCGATGTTCGTCGAAATAACGACATTCACTGGGTTGCTGCGAACATTTCGACGAACCCATTTATCCAATGTTAACTAGGATCGGCTAGGCTCGGTTCACTAGTCTGAACGCTGCTTAATATGCAGCAATTGTCATTTTTAATAGATATTAACAATACCTATAAAATAACTCTATCGTCAACTGTTTCCAGCCTGTGGCCGGGTCAGTTTAGTGGAATGCCTCCATCTTCCTCTATCCTGCCATCATTCATCCTTCTTTAATTGCTTCCATTCGCCCCCTTTCCTTTTAACACTTTCTGTTAGTTGCTCCTCCCATTTCTTTCTTGGCCTCCCTTGCAGCCTTTTTCTTACATAATTTTCTTTGGCATCCCCTCCTTCTCCATCCTCATTACATGTATATACCATCTGTCTTGCTTCCTCTACTATCTCTTATAATCACTATACTCCCACTCTTTCCAGGCTTCCTCTACTATCTTATGTACTTCCTATACCTCCACTTTCCCAGATAACTTAATTCCTAATCCTGTTTCTCCTAATTAGTGCTAACATGCTCCTCACAAACTTCATTCCCATGGCCTCCACTTCCCTAGTCTCTCTTACATTCAATGTCCATGTTTCTGATGCTTATGTGGCTATGGGTACAAAGTACCCCTCTGCTGTCCTCTTTTCATTAGATACTTTCTACTTCTTTCACCTCAATCACGCTTCCAAGTATTTTACATTCAGTACTTTTATCAGATCTACTCCATCCAAATTTACATCTTTATTAAGTCTTATCCTAATTGTAATAGAAAATAACACCAATAATGTAGTAAAATGTTATCAATTTTAACCTCAAAAAAGTTTTGTATTTTCTGAAGGGCTCTTCCTAAAAAGTGGGTATACAAAGTAATACTGCGAGTCCTCATGGAATATAGATTAAACTAGGGTGCCCTTAGTTTAATTCATTATTTTTTGTTATTTGATATTGTTGTTGAAGCAAAACGTGATAGATGTTGGTAAATGCATCAATCAGTTATATTGACAGGGAGATCAAAGTTTTAATTCCGAGAGAGTGCATTGAGGGTGGTTTTCTTATATCGTTCCCCTCTTATGAGGATGCACTTTCTCTAAGGTACCCTTCTCTACGCCACCTAATCGATTAGGTTGTGGTGAGCCCACAAAATGTCAAATCATTTTATTTAGAATATCAAAAGGGAAGTATCAATTAAATGCTATACAACGTGACGTCATTAAAGGTAAAACGGTCTCAATACAGTTTGGTCCGGTTGCTGTTGATTTGATGCCATAACTTCTGATATTTTTAGTCCGTTCCCAGTGTGGTTCACATGACAATACCATTCATCATGGCAAAATATTCACATTAAAATAAGAGTTAATTCAAAGAGTGCAGTACCTACTTTTCTCGTTTCCCATGTGACAATTGTTTTTAAAACTTAACCTTTATAGAACGCCACTAGTGTTTCGTCTCGATTCCTTGTGATGTGTGCAGTGGCAGTGAAACTGCAGATATTAACCAAGTTTAGTAAATTGTGATTTCTAAATTTTAAGAAAATGGATTTATGGAAAAGAAAAGGGCGGTTTGTTTAGGGTGTACTCTGTACCCATAGTCACATATGTAGTATAAACATGTCCAATGAATGTAGGAAGAGACTGGGAAAGTGGAGGTCATGGGAATTAAGTTTGTGAGGAGCATGTTAGCTGTCATGAGGAGAAACCGGATTAGGAATTAAGTTATTCCGGCAAGAGTGGGGGGTACAGGGAGTACATGAGATAGTAGAGGAAGCAAGTCCAAGATGGTAAAGATATGTAATGAGGGTGAAAAGGGAGAGAATACCAAAGATAATGGAGATGATGTAGGGAAAAACCACAAGGGAGACCTAGAAAGAACAAATGACACTATTTCCCAATTCTCACTCGTTTTATGCATGACAAGCAAGAAGCATCCCCAGCAATTCTTGAAGTTCGGCATAAC
The DNA here is from genome assembly GCA_902141375.1 of Timema poppense. Taxonomy (NCBI): domain Eukaryota; kingdom Metazoa; phylum Arthropoda; class Insecta; order Phasmatodea; family Timematidae; genus Timema; species Timema poppense. Next base: position 41,893 of record CABFOV010003270.1, on the reverse strand, counting down.
TCATAGCTGTTCCTTCACCTTTGTTCATCAATACAGCCTGATGATTGCTCGGGTGACAGGGCAAGTGGCAACCAGTCTACTAGCCCTTCCTTTATCAATGTGCACAGTCATCACAAACCAAACAAAATAAGTTTTTGTTGAGCTCAATGAACTCAATCATCTCAAGGGTGCCAAGCCTGCGAAGCAGAAAAGTTTAGGTGCGTTTCGATACCGATACTACTCGTACTGATACTTTTCTTTCAATACTAGTATGTATAGATATTTTTCTTCCTATACTTTTTAAATGAGGGCAGTATCAATACTCGTCTTTCGATAGACCATTCCAATCGTTGTAGCCCTTGCTTATCCGGCAGTATTCATTAAACAAATGAGTTTACATTTGGTTAAAGAAAAGGTTATAAACAACACCAGGAAATAAATGGGATGGTTTTACATTTAATCCCAATGGTACATCTTCAAAAATGATTTATTCTTTACACCCTCAAGCATTTCTCTCTGAAACGTTTGATTAAAATTAGATAAAAACAGTAGCATTATTTTAGTTTCCTGTAGTTCCTGCAGCCCATCCTAGGGGAAAAGGAGGTTTGATTTCGAAAGGATCTAGAGCAGAGGTGGGCAACATATTTTTCAATGTAACCACAGGTGTGAGAAAATGGTTCAGATTGAAAAGGTAAGACAATTTAATACGAAATTTGACAAACTTTTTGTCTCAAGGCAGAGATGAAACAGAAGTGTTGGTTGGGAAAGGAGTATTATTGGTTAGCAGTATTGCTTCAAATGACTCATTTAGAAAGCGGAATGAAGGAAAAAACAAGTTAAAATCATAATACACAGTCAGAAAAAAAAAATTATTGTGAGAGGTGACAAACTCACATCCACCTTATTATTGTTCATTCGCCACATGTGGCGGTAGGGTTGCACACCTCGGATCTAGACGCTCGTCGCCTACCGAATAGACAGACATCCAATAGTTTGAAAATACTTTCTTTACTTGGATTAAACAACAATATCTTAGTAACTAAGCCTACACACAGTTTTTAATTTTAATACCCAATGGCCAAAACTGTTTCCTGAGCTTTGGTTACAGTTATTCAAATAACCTTCAAAGAGGAATTTATTTACTTTTTGACAAACTCCAGCTTATTCGTACTAGATTGTTCAAAATATCCCAGTAAAGAATATTTAAGCTCGAGTTAGACATACATCAAAGTGTTTTAATTCTTTGTTGGACTATGCAGTTTCGATTACACGGATGGTCTGACATTGCAAAAAAATGAGAATCATCACAAAAAAATGCGTTAAAGCAGAAAAGAAAACATGATTACTTCATAAAACAGATTCATGAGGAAATAATAGCATACTAGCCGCAATGTATGTATAAATGACTATCCCTGTTATAAATACAGTTCATATGTCAACATTTAAGACAATACCTCTCTCTCTCTCTAATATATATATATATATATTCAATTATCCGTAAATTCTTCAGTCGCTGTTAGTATGGATAATCGGAGTCTGCTGTATCAGCAAAACTAGAAGTGTTTTTACAAAGGTACTAAATGTATCGAGCTTCTAGGTTGTACCTGTGTCCTCGGCAAGGCGCGCGATGACGCCCAGGACGCTGGCAACGTCCACTGGTGAGTCCGCCACCGCACGCAGCGTGTCCAACAGCAGACGTCCACCCAGTTGCCTGCAACAAGGGGAAAACCACCGTCACTAAAATTGTACAATAGTGTCATTTCAGAATGCTCTCTATACTTGTACACGTCAATCCGAACATTTTTCAACTACAGTGACTAAATGAATAATCGATATGAACAACTGTTGCCCAATTTTTATAGGAAGAACCTTTATGTGGCAATTAGATCTATTTTCACGCACTCGTACGTCAAGTCGTAAGCTCTGTAACTGTCACTTTCGATAAATAATATTAATGTATATGAAATAACACTAAAAATGAGGTAAAATGTTATCAATGTTAACCACAAAAAAAAGCATTGCATTTTCTTCAAGGTTATTTTTACCATAATAGGCTACTAATGTAACTTATAGTAGGAGTGTCGTTGAAATAAATAGTTTTAAGAAATACAAACATTCTTTGGAGGTAAACGTTGATAACATTTTGTTTTTAATTGAATACATGTTAGCCGCACCTAGACTCGTGAATGTGGTTTAGGACCTTTGGTTTAACATATCACTGCTCTTATCAAATGTTACCATAGGCTTATTATTTATTTCAAGTGATAAATGCAAGTCCGATAGCTTTTGTATACATATTAAAATTGTTTTAAAGCCCGAAGCTAGTAGTTTTGGATTTCTCAAAATTAATTAGAAACTTTTCGACGTTTTATTTTGATATCATAATGTTGACAAGAACACGCAAGTAGCGATCAGTTACGTGTTTATCTTGTTGAATGTCCGGTGTGGTCTAGAATTCCCGCGCTTACCGCTGGTCAGATGCGCGCGCATCCAGTCCCGCCAAAAGTTGCTATTGATTGTTGTGAAATGTTACGAGTGCAGGGGAGGTAGGTAGGCAGCTGCTGCACCACACTGCATTGATTTCCTCCCTCCAAACCCTAACCTCACGCACACACGCACGCAAACAAGACCGACCTTACGCACCGATACTGGGGCGAAACAAACTACAGTGCAGTTTTCATGGGAAAGGCCTTATTTAGCAGCTAATAAATTTTAATAGATCTACTTTCACGTGTTCTTAAGTCAAGTCATTTGACCTGCAATTATAACTTAATTGATAGATATTATCAATACTAATAAAATAGTAAAATGTTAACAATTTTGAACACAAAAATTATGTATTTTCTAATAGGCCTTTCAGATGAAAATTAAGACTAATAATACCCTTAATACAGCCACAATAAATAAATCAACTCGAACACTCCATAAAATAGACTTAAAGGAATTCCATTAACACGAAGCAATACATCAAATATCTTCTAAAATCTGTATAAAAAATTCCCCAAAACATATTTTAGGTGTTGTGTTAAAGAAAAAAGTATTGGCCTGCTTTTCTTTCGGTAACAGCAGCATCATGTATAAAAAAAAAGTTTCCTACTCTCTTCTGGAACGACTGTTTATAACTTTTTTGAATTGCAGATACAAAGTGAATTGACCATCACTATCTCTAAGCAGATTTTAAAAGACCGGAACAAACTACTTTCCTTCAGTTACGAACAGCGTATTGACCGGTTACGCAATGAAAACGAACAGCGTATTGACCGGCTACGCAATGAAAACGAACAGCGTATTGACCGGCTACGCAATGAAAACGAACAGCGTATTGACCGGCTATGCAATGAAAACGAACAGCGTATTGACCGGCTACGCAATGAAAACGCACAGCGTATTGACCGGCTACGCAATGAAAACGCACAGGCCGAATGTGTGCCTGATTTGGAGTATAACAATAACGCACAAGATTAGGTGAATAAAAAGTGCACCATTATCTCCGAGCCCCATATGGCAACAACGCAAAAAATTTATATTTTTCAGAAATTATAGGCCTAAGTATCGTGAGTTTCGTGATTTATCGAGTTATCAGCCGTTGTTTTATTATTTTATTATTAAAAGTAGGGGGTTGTTCCCTGTTTTATTATTTTAATGTAAAGAGTAGGGGCTGAATATGAACAAACGAGTTCGGGTACCTGCGTTTGTTTAGTGGATCGACTTGCCGATCAATTAAAAAATATTTAAGATGATATACAATGTCATGCAACAACTTCAAAGCCAAGTGTTTAACGAGATAATACGTTTTTTCAGTGACATTTAAATTTATATACTGAAATAATCAGGGGTGTGGTGTCAGTACACCAAGCCTTCGACTCCGACTTCCTCATAAAGAATGTTAATTGGTAATAACAAATTGACTGCAGTAAAATTCTCCAATACAGATTACTTCATGGGGGATTTCTTCGGCATTATGAATTTATATCTGAATAAAATTGTCAATTCAAATTACAAATATTGGCAGGCCTCATAGCATATTTTGGATCTCGAAAAGTAGGACTGCCAATTTGATCAAAAAGTAGGACCTGTTAAAAACACTACTACACCTTATAGTGCTAAAATAAAATAAATAATTAAAAACATTTTAATTAATAACAATGTTTTTATGTTATTGGGCCGGCAGCAAAAATAAGAAAAATATATTTTATAAAATAAAGGGGGATGCTCAATCACCAACCCCTTGCAATCCTTTTATTGCCACCCTCCACCCCCTCCTTAATTTATTTTCTCTTGAGTACAATATTTATTTTAGTCATTTCATTACAAATCCAAACTAGGAAATAATGATGGTGAAGCAAAATAATAATAATAATAATAATAATAATAATGTTCATTATCATCAAAAGATGACTCAACATAAAAATAAAATATATTAAAAAAATACTCTGTGAAACATCATAGTAAAATATATATTTTTTACCCCCGCGTATTACTACCCGTTAGGGTTATATGAAAAAAAAAAATCCCTCTTTCAGTTGTTTTTGGATTTCTCTGATTCATATTGACTTGCACAAAAGTAGTGCAACATTGTAGTCTTCCTCTTTGGAATTTGATTTTGTTTGTTGCTTTTTTCTCAAAAGCAGAGTCACTTTCTTACAATTTTTTACCAGAGATTCTAGCGTAGTTTGAGCTATTTATAAATAAGCTTGCTTAACAATCCTTTTAATTTAGCCTATTCTAGTTGGAAATAGTTCATTATAACACTACCCCCAAAAACAATTTAATAACAATTGAATTTCAAAGATGATGTACAAGCAAGCGTTCGGGCATCCATCAAATTTATTCAAACAACGTGACACATTTTTTTTTTTTTTCTAATTTACCAGCAAAAAGAAAGATCTACACTTAAACCTCTACAAACAAAATGGTTTCTTTCTTCTGGAGGTCCAAAAGTAGGAGTTTTTCCTCAAAAGTAAGAGCTTTCCTACTGGAAAGTAGGAAAAGTAGGACAAAATGAGCCCTGTATTGGTAATAAAATATAGAAAAAGTTTAAAATTAAAATGATATAATATTAAGAAATACATGGTAACTAAAAGTTTTTATTTTGAAGCCTGAGTGAGAGTGTACATTTTTATTGACTGACTCCACAGGTAGTAATGTATAATTTAATTAAAAATTAGAACTATAACTTATTATTTGTAATATCATTTTACTATTTAAAACACCAAATTGATTATTACTATTAACAATGAAACAGTCGGCCATTCCTGTCCCAGAATATAAAATAATTTGGTTAACGTCACCGGAATTTGATCGTAAAAGTCCTAAAGGGCAAAACTATCCTGAACAATTGGTGGGATTAGCGTCAGTAAGGAGTTATTACCATGTCCAAAAGTGTTCAATATAGATGAACAACCGAGTCTTATTAGAAATAGCTAAGACACCAGATAACATAGGTCTACGAATAAAGTGCATTTACCACTTTATATAAATATTGATTACAACAAAGGTTTCAAAAAATATTTAGGGCACTCTTCAGAATATGAGCTTAACAAACATTAGCGCATGGTATGGTTTCTAAATTTAAATAAATCAACACAGGTCTTAAAATTTAAAGTAAAATTAAATTACCCATGCGAAATATATATAAAAAAAATCAACTCTTGGTATTTGATTTGAAATCTTTGGCATGCAATTTACAACATTTTAGAAAACATTCTAATTGATCTTTCCTAAGGAGTGAATGAATATAAGTCAAGACTTAGATATTATCTTTTATAATTTATGAAAGTATGGTTCAAATTAGATAATTGATAAATGAGTTATTGTGTATAATTGACATTATGATTAACCCTTACAGGACATTAGCATACTTTGGTATTAACTATTTACATTTACAACGAGTGCTGTAATATGAGTCAAATAGGTACAAACTGATAACATGACATAATACACTATTAATTAACCACTTGATTAAAATGAAAATAAAAGTCAAACCATTATAACAGTAACACGCTAGTTTTTAAAGTTAAATATGTAATATCAGTCGAATAGGAATGTTTCAAATTATCCCTCAGTTTAACTTCTTTCATAACTAGTTGTTACTGTTATAACGGTTTAAATGTTATTTTAATTTTTAAAATAATTGTAATTAATAGTATGTTATGTTATTAGTTCATTCCTATTCGCGTTAGGTTTTTTCCCTAAATAGTTTCCCACCCTCCCTCCACGGAAATGCAGATACATTTCCCGTAAATTCTACCTTCCACATCTATACAGCATTCGCGTATTTAACATATATTCGTATAACCCGAATGGTTTGTGAGATGCGTTCCTACAAAAACGACTTGTCCAAAACAACAAGGATTAAATAAAGTGTAGGCCTTTATCAAATAATATGTTGCGTCAGTTTAAAAAAATTAGATAGCAATAAGAAGATTATAAAATATTAAAAACTAAAAACAAAATTAATATAATTATAATATATGAGCCTATTAAAAATAAAAACTATCAAGAGCACAATACAGATCTTGCACATTGTTGCCTAGTTTCCTCCCAGAGCCGCACCGATAATATGCAAGTACGTACAGAGAATTTACAGGAGGATAAGGAGGGGGCTCACGCCCCTACCGCGGCATTGGATTGATCTCCCCACCCCACGCTCTTCGCAATTACTCATTCCGCGGAGCGAGGAGAGGAACCAGCCATTGGTCGCGGTTAGAGGTGCGGGAGCCGACCATTGGTCCAAGCGCGCGATGAAATCCCGCCCACTGAGCCACGCCTCCCCCTTCGCGAAAAACATGGCTCCCCCTGTACAAGCAACAAGTTGGGCCTGAGCAACCCGGAGCACACGAGCGCGTGGCACGTTGCTGACCGCTAGGAGGTGTGCTGTATACTTTATGAGAGCATTGTTTTCTACACACACACAAAAAAGAGGGGAAAATTCAGTCGTTAAAAATAAATATCGTTTGTCGTTAGATAACATTACGAAACTATAGTAGTAGAAATAGGTTTCCTGTAAATTCTTCACTTTCAAAGGTCAAAAACCACACTAAGAGAATGAATTTTCATAAAAACGACAGTACATTCACCACCCGAGTTTACTTGGGTGACAACTCAAAAAAATACAAGAAATAGCCCCTTATGTATCGCTACGCCAACAGTCGACATCTGCCACTTTGGATAGCTGTAATAGGAACATATGTTGTATGAAATGTAATTTGGGGCAATATTATTTATTATATTTGAGGTCGGGCACAAAGATTATATTTTATCGTTTTAATCCACTTAAAATTATTATTCACAGCACTTTCAAAAAAGGTGTAACGAATATAGCTTCAAAATGGCGACCGAAAACTTAAACCGTGTGATTTGAACATGATACACATATTTTATTCAGTTAAATATTTCGAAATACAATAAAATAATCATAAAATAATTTATTGTACATACATAAAAAAATTATAAGAATTTTCTCTTTTCCAAGTAAATACAATGCCTGTATAAAGGGTATTAATGTATGCACTATATTACACGTCATAGATATCATTAAAAAAAAATTACGTTTAATTTTTCTTAAATATTGTTTCGAATTGGATAAAAAATACATTATTAAAAGTAAATAAATAGCGGGAGAAAACTTTATAAGTTTTCGTTCAACTGTCATCCAGGTAAAAAGCTATGTGAACAGACTATATTATGAATACCATTTTTAAGAAGTTTCCATAACTCCTTAGGAGTGTGCAAACTGTGCGGCAGCACAGGGCACATTTTTAGGTGGCAGGGGGATAAAACAAGTTGGGGTGGGAAATTTTTGCTCGCGCACTCATAAAGTAGTCTCCTTGTACGGGCAATCCAGCAAATAATAACAATGTAAAGATAATTTATAATAATAATAAATGTTGATTTATTCAACGAGTGAAGCGAGTTCTCCGTTTTAACTCCACCGATTTGCATTTGTCTGTCTTGTGGTGGATGTTTCACGATAACTTTTGAACTCATTCACCGATTTAATTGAAACTCGGCTTAGTTGTTATTTGTACCTTTACGCAGCTCAAGTTCGCTGGGGAAGAAATCAACACTTTTATGTATAAAAACACGGCTTCTAACATAAATCAGTAATTACCTCAAGGGCATTTGCTGATATCTTATATATACGGCTGAAAATGGGTATATAGGGGGGTCAACTAGTGTAATAAAATTAAGACAACTTTTTTAGGCGATGGGTGCGGAATAGCTGAGGGTCATGTAAGCGACTGCTAAGGGCAGCCCGGTGTGGCAGGAAATCTTTAGGTAGTGGTAGTGGCTCTTTTTTAATGTCACCCTTAGGAAGTGTGTGTGTGTGCGCGCGTGCATGCGTGTCAGAACAAATCAAAGCTCATTTGTCAGTGTATCTTTTCTGACGTTTATGAATTTAATCGCATATATTTAGTTTATTGTTAGTATAGATAAATACTGCCTATTCAGGCCTTGGGAAGAGCAGCCAACATCAAAAAGTCAAGATTTTCTTTTACACGAAGATAGCGGGGAGTATTTTTATGAATATTTTATAAATAGTAACCTACTTATTTATCATTTGCTTGCCAATCGATGGTGGAAATAGTAATCTTAAATATAAAATGGCCCAAAATGTAAAGCTTTTTATTTATTTTTATTCAGGAAGTCATGAAGTATCGACATTTATCAAAATCTAAAGTGAGATTTTTTGACGATCACAATACTTTCTCTCTCCAAGGGGTCAAGAAAATAAAAACTCCAAAGAACGTCTAGGGGCATCAATTTTTTTTAAAGTTAACTACTTTAAATACATTCTTAAGTCTTACGACATTAAATATTTAAAAGATTTAAGAGGAAGGCCTTTCTAAATAACTTGTATGGGTGTGTGACTACTCTATAATTATTTAATATAATTTAAAAGTTATATATTTGTATGTGTCTTTAAATTTAAATCACATTTATGGGGGTGCCAGAGTCAGAAGGGTGTCAAATATTCAAAGGCTTTTGATTTAATATGCTAATTAATTGTCTTTCTTTTTTCACTTTTAAGATAAGATTAATAAACACTGGTGTTGATACTGTGAAGGTTTTGGTAAATAGCTAAGATGTGAGAGGTGTAATAAAGTAGTATTAATATCCTTGGACAAGAATTTCCTAGTCAACATTGAGATTATTAGACTGTTGTTGGTGTCAAAGAGATGCCTTTTTTTTTTGAGTGCGTGCCGATGCTGTACTAGAGTCTTCTTTGCATTCAGACTAATAATATCCTGGACTAATATTTTCTGCGTACACCGGTGTAAAAATAGCTGTCATACATTTTTTTGAATGAATTCATCTTGTTTTGTATGATACCATTAGGATACCACCTTGAAATTGGGAACAAGACATGTAACTCTAAGAAAGTGTGATTTTTTTCAATTAAAAACAATTATTCTGTTTTTTAAAACTCTATATAAATCATTTTAATACTAGTGATCTCTTTTAAAAATAAATGTAATTCTGTACTATATATCAAAAGCCCTATTTCTAAGCTTTAAAATGACACTTGTCTCAGATATTTGAGCTATACAGGTATTTAGTAAATGGCATTAAAGTTAATGGCGACAATCAAATTTTTAGGGTTCTATGCAGTTCTGAAAATTCAATAACATAAAACCAGATGGACTAAAAAATTTAGAAAAAATAATTATAAACACTTCATAGTAAGGTACAAATATAGGCTACTAAAAATCAACCAAATCCAAGACATTTTTATGCATGTGTTGATTTGACATGGAAATGACTCAAAAGGTTAAAAACAAATTCAAGCTGTTATTTTTATAACCTTTCTCGTCTTGAGTTGTTTTTACACAATGGCGCTAATTTAAAACAATCTATCAAAGCGTGTGAAATGGGACCATAAACTTTCAAATATATAAGTTTCATTATGTATACTGTTAATAGACCTACAGTAACTTAGTTACATTTATTTATGAAATGGTTGATATTTGAAAATCTACAATTCCTAAACCAAATTTAAGGAATCATTCAGTGACATACACCTCGTTTGCCTAGTTAGCCCTCATTCCCTTTTTATTTTCCTTTTCACCGTGCCAAACAAGTCCCACCATGGGAACAATCAAAACCCCAGAGTAAGAGATGTTACCAGAACTAGTTTGGAGCGGGTTGTCTATTCGTCCAGACATTACATTAGACGACGAGTCTAGCCTAGGTAGAAAACTGGTCCCCCACTTGTCATAGTCGACCTGCTCCGTGTTTTTATCACCTCACCGCCCCTCGAGGTGTGGGGAGACTTGTAGGCCTACGTTACCGCTATTTACAGAGGAGGGGAAATCAAACACATCGCCCATATAATGATGCGATACAAACAATAAACGATCATTATCTCTTTCTACCAAACAACGCGATGAAAATTGTTTACAATGATGTCGAACGATGCATTTAAAAATTAAAATGTATTTATAGGGTGAAAAATGTTTATTGTATGACCTAAAAGTGAAGACCATAATAAAGTGTGTCAATTTAAACAAGGGGGTAGTTTATACCTCAATTTTCTTACATATCATGGACATGTTTTACACAAGGAAAACATTAATAGATCCAATTTCACATCTTACATCAACTCATGTGATCTGCAGCTGTCAATGTTGATATATAGCACCAATACCTAGAAAATAACACTAATGTTATAGTAAATTGTTATCAATGTTGACCACATTTTTCTTTTCTTTTCCTAAAACGTGCTTAAATGTCCATTCGCAAGGAAAACACAAGGCGAGCGCACGGTCTAGTGGAGCGTTTCTCGAAGCCCTGATGTCCCCCACGACCCCTTCAAGGGGTCCTCAAGACTGGAAAATTTGTGGGACTGGATTTTTGACATACACTTCAACAAAAACAAAATATATCAACGTAATGAATGCAGACGAAGACATGCTATTACTGATGTCTTCTATTAAGCCAGATATTAAGGGGGGAGGCATCTCATTAAGATGAATCGTGCTTCGGAACAATATAAAAAGAATCCTTTTTAGCATGCTTCTTGTATAAAAATGGCAATATCTTAAATATTCTGCCTGCCTTTTATGGGCCCCTTACTGCCGTAAAATGGTATGTTTACTATCATATGATTATAAATATTATAATGGTTAGGAAACCAGTATATCCACACCATTACTGTTACTAAACGAACTGACCGAGTAAGAATGTAAGGTCTGGTTCAACCGACTCGGACGAAGATAAGGACCCTGATTGTGTCAGTGGTGATGACGCTGAGTGTTCCTATTGCGGAGGACTATTTTCCGAAGACATGAATGGGGAGCAATATGGTCCAGTGCAATCGGTGCCTAATTTGGAGTCATTCCAACTGTACAAAAAATTCGGGACAACTCAATTTCATTTGTGAGAAACACTTGAATGGCTAAACATTATTTTCCACAATTTAAAATTGGTTTTGGTAGGGGGCCATAGTAGGACATACATACCTTCTTAATACTTTATATTTTCAAATAATGTGTTATAAGTGTAGTGATTGTGTTAGTGTATTTTTTTTGTGGTCTTATCATGTACAAGAAAGTAAATTAAAGGTATTAAGGATTTTTTACTGTTTGGAAAAAATCATAAAAAGAAAATACCTCTATTAAAAAAAAAGACGGGGGGCACATTTGGCAAGTTTACTTTATCAAATTTTCAAAACCTATTAACTACAAGTGTTTGATTCTTATAGTGACTTAATAACTTGCTATTGGATGAACGTGTAAATATTTTGATACAATCTAATGAATACTTCAAAAGGTAATATATATACTACACATGTCATTGTATTTTTATAAAACAGTTTGTTTTATTAATTTACTTTTTATCTTACTGTGATAAGGATTTAAATGTATTTAAAATTAATGGTGAATTAGTTATAGGTCATTAGATATTTGATTTTTCCCTCTAGGTCAGATTTTTAAAATATCTTGACGCATATCTCATGGTGTTCATAGTTTTTCAACATCACTTCGAATAAGACATTTTTTGCGCCTATATTGGTCGGCTACAGGCTATAGTAGCTGTCATTTTAACTAATGGTACCGTTTTATCTAATTTTAAAACACGACTGATAATCCCTCAATTCCATCACTGTGATACTAACGTCAAATAAGGGTGTATAGTATGTTTCACTAAGGTCACAGCTCCATACTAAGGGCGGTGTGTTTTCACCCCTCTAAATTACATCTGAGATTTTCCTCCCAACACCATTAACGTGCGAAAAGATCGGCCGAATAGTACGACGCGGTGCAAATATATTATATATTTAACCTAATTGTGTGGTTGCCTTTCTAATATCCGTTCGGTCTAGTCGCATATTTACACAAATGAGAATGGAATGAGGACGGAATAACATGGGGAAAGTGTATTCACTATTTGCGCAAATCTGCCTTAATGTCCATTTAATCATAAAGTGAAATAAGAATAAAGGTGACTTTAATTTGGTTAAAAAATTTGTATATTTTTATTGTACGCTTGTTGAGTGTCAAAATGGGTCTGTTGTTCATGGGCTCTGTATTTGCCCTGAATATCCACATTTAACTACGATAGTAGAGTAGGAATGAGGAACAGTAAAAACACTGTGCACACGGCTGGGATTCACACCCCAGCCGCCCGTTACAGGTAAACAGCCAAACGAGATTGACGTTTAGTCCACGTATCCACCTGACTGCTAGGCGTTATATTAAGATACATAAGTTTTCAGTCGGTGTACCATGAGCTTAAGAGTTTGTTAAATACATGTATGTTATATATAAAAGTGAGAAAAAGGGTGTGAAGAGGGGTTCAAGATTACCAAAACAAATAGAATTAATTATTTATCAATGTGGTATAATATTGAAATTTAGTATGCAGCTTAAGGAACCACTCCAAATAGTTAATATGCTTATAAAATTTTAAATACTTTAAATTTGTTAGATGGGGCTCAAGAAATAGGGACGTGGGTTAACCAAAAACAAAACTTTTGGGTGTAGCCTAGTCGAAAAATTAAATTTTGAAGTCAGGAATAAGGACAAATCGAGATAAGTCTTACAAATTGAAATTTTTAAATGGTGGTTAGAAAAATGGGTGTGGGGGACGAGAAGTTCAAAGTTTCCAAAACTTATTGATTAAATTAATTGTCAGTATGTTAGAAAACTTGCGAAACGTAAAGGGAACACATAAATCGGACATAAGAATCCAAACAGTTTAAATTCTAAATATGACCTCGAGCAATAAAGGAAGGAATAGTGAAAAAAAAGAGGTGATATTAATTACGGGGGGAGGGGGGGTAGTTAGAAAATACTTTTGAAAGGCGGTGTATAACATTATAATTTGGATAACAGGCAGAGAAAAACTCCAGCTAACCAAATTAATCTTAGAATCTAAGATGATTTTATATAATGAGTTTGGTAGGAGTAAGGGGGGTCAAACATTTATAAAATACTTCAATGTAGTATTAAAGTGAAAATCGGCAGGAAAGTAAAGAACGAAGGGCCACTACTCTAAATAACTACAAAAGTATCGCAATTTTAAAATGGGTATCCAGGATAAGGGTTAGGGTTTATATATTTTTTTTAAACTTTTAAATGTAATGGTTCAGTCTGTGGTCGGATCAGTTTAGTAAAATGCCTCCATCTTCCTTTATCAGTGTGGAAGAAAACTTCAATTCGGTAGGAAGGTAGAGGGGCAACTTAAAATATAATCAGAGGAATATCAAATTGTTAAATGGAAGCCCGGGATATAAGGGCAAACGGGTGGGGAAAAGAGGGGGATTTATAAAATCAATTATAGGTGTAGTAGAATATTTAGATTTGGCAAGCAGGCATAGGTACTCCTTCAGGTAACAAAATAAAAACAAAACCAATTGAAGAAGAGAGTAGGGAAGGAGGAGTAATGTCAAATTTTTCAAAAATAATACAAAAACTGTCATTTTGGTAGAAAACTGAAATCTTGCTAGTCCGTGAGTTTAGGGACTATTCCAAATAAACATCAAGGTTTGAGCATTTTAAATTTCAAAATGGAATTATGGAAATAGAACAAACCGGTTAGGGAATATAAAAAAATTAAATTTTCTGGGCATACAGAAGTAGCAATTTAAATAACAAAATTAGTATTAAATATTTAATCTTTATAAGTGGGGCTGGTAAAATGAGGGTTTTGTAAATTTCCAAAACTAGAAGAATAAACTCCTTATTGGTATATGGAAGGTCTAAATTGGGGTGGTTGGTATAAGAACCACCCAAATTGCAGAGAACATTCTTATATGTAAAAATGAAGGACTACAAAACTGGAAGGGGCTTTCCTATAAATTAAAAAAAAAAGTTTAGCCTCTATTATTGTAACAATACCATTTCAACTAATCTTAATAATCGGTAAAGCTAAAACTCTGCTATATCATACTAATTTAATACAACTGATCTGTTCAAATAACGGCAGCAGGCACTGAGGGTGTAGGTATTAGAGTATGATTTTTTTTTATGTTTTCTTCAGTTTCCTCTCAATTTAACTTATAGCTCCCGTCACATTAGAGCAAAGTTATTGTAATTTTACCCAGTCCCCCCCAACCCCCAAAAAAACCTGTATTTTATCAAGATAGCGGTGACCTGGTGGTCTAGGGGTAAGGTGCCGGACTTTTGTGCTGGCGGCCGGGGTTCAATCCTCGGTCCCGGCATAGATTTATCTGATTACCAAACCCTTCCTTCACCTCTGACAAGACATCTTGTGAATGTGGGGAATGCCAGGCCTCCACCGTGGTTCGGATTCCACGTTAAACTGTAGGTCCTTCATTTCATCTCACAATCACCCTACCATT
>CABFOV010003270.1:0-10340 GCA_902141375.1 Timema poppense | reverse complement strand
CTCTTCGGTCCACACATACTATATATTTGATATTCGTGGATTCGCTCTCAGGCGATTATTAAGTCTTCTTTAATGCTTGGGGTAGTCTACCATCTCTATGCGGAACAATTTTCGTTACTCGCTATGCAAGACAAATATTAGTACATGAAAACGATAATTTTTTCCACACTTGTTTGATCAGTGGACCCAGCATAAGAGGTGTCTGAGCGTCAAAAGATTAAAAATTGTATAAAATTTATCTGTGTTGTATTTTCTTTCTAAAGTTCGAACTTTCATTTTGTTTTTTTGTATTAATTTTCTAGCTTTCACAGGGGGGTCAACTGACTCTAAGCCCCCCACCCGAATCCGCGCCTAATACAGACATTATAAAATTTACTAGCTTTCAAGGTTTTCCGAAAAACTTATTTTCAGCATTCCTGACTAAAACCCCGTTTCAGTTTACCTTTAATGAATTACAATTTTTTCCCTTATTAAAATGATCACTTTTTTTATATGCCACAAGCTACTTAACAGATTATTTTTCCAGCATTAAAACGTTTTCGATATTATTTGTGCCCCTGTGTAGATGTATAAAAAAAACTGATTTTGGTTGGAAGAACAGTAGAGAAAATCAAAACATATTTCTTTGCGGCCAACATTGATAATATTTTCTTATATTATTTGGGTTATTTGATAGGTGTTGATAATATCTATCAAAATTAACATCTGCATATGACATGACTTTATGTATGAATATATTAACATTGTTTTAGTAACTTTAGTAACTAACTTCTACTGTTCTTCCTAACAAAATCATACTATATTATAAATTATTAGCACCGCGCCTTACTACCCGTTCGGGTTATACACACCTAACAACGGTGAAGGCATGGCACTCCACACACTCACAAGTTGTGATTAATACACGTCTTGTCGGCAATCAGTTAAATCTGTGCCGGGACCTAGGATTGAACTCCGGAACTCCAACACACAAGTCTGACACCTTACCCTTAGACCACCGGGTCACCTTCCTTTTAATTAATGAAACTACTATGCTAATGCTTTTGTTTCTTAAGTTTCATTGTTCATTCATTAATATTTTAGACATTATTTGCGTCCATTATTGTAATCACAATATATTGTAGAAACTTTAAACATAATGTTTTATAGTGTAATAACACACTTTTATCAAAGTTTGTGTAAACTCTTTTGACATAATAGTGAATAGAATACACATTTTTCTTGTATTAAAGAAATACGACAGTGTTTTACAACCCTTGGAAATAAGAGGATTGAAGTAATATGTTATAGATGTGAATAAAGGCCAGGCAGCGGCCGCGCCTTGTATCGTCCATCACTGTTATAACGACACGATTCTAGCAATAATTCCGAGGAATAGAATTAAATACATAGTAACAATAAATGTATTGAAGAAAATATGTTTTTGTATCCTCACACCAACCAACCGCGTCTTACTACAAGCCTTCCGGACATTTCATTACTGGTGATGGGATAAATATGAGGAATAATAGAATTAAGTGTACTCGCATTCGAAAAGTGAGCGCGAAAGAGATAAAGAAAGAGTGTGAAACTTCAGGAAAACCAACTCAGTGCATCTTAACTGGATTTGAGACACTCAACATCCACGTCACAGGCAATTGATTAAGCTTTTCCAAGATTTTGGTGGCAACGATTCTTTAGAAATTACTAACACTTTGTTTTGCTGTAAACAATGACATTTTACTATACTAATAGGGTTGTTACCCACGTCTGTGGGCGCATGATCAAGGAGTCACTCTTGCAATAGACTTGACTGCAGATGACGGGGGATATCGGGGTTCGTATCCCGGTCAGATGTACTGAGAGTGGCTTCTCTTAGGGGGTTTTCCACCCCTTTTTTACGCGTAAATGCGGGTACACTTGCACTAAATTCAACCTTTCTTATCCTTAGCCCACCAGCGTAATTAGTACGAGTATAGCCAGAACGGGAAAGAAAGTGTCGGTAGTGATGATAGGCAAGTGGGGCCATGCTTTGTTTGGTCTGCGACTGTACGCCCACGCGGACCGGGTCGGATGCAGTTTTTCTTCTATAGACGAACACTCACGCACGACAAGGCTGCTACAGAACAACACATCGCTCACACACCGCCCGTGTATGGGTCTGTCCATGCGTGACGTCTACTGTCTACGGAGGAAAAGGCTAGCGAACGCCTGTGACAACGGATGACGTACTAATCGCGGGACACCAACACTGGAAACACTAAAGGGGGAGGGGGGAGTTACTCGCGAGACCGTCAAGAGCACCGCTCACAGCCCACAAGAGATACAATAGTGAAAATAATGTGAAAACACTGGGAATTTGACGTCTATTTTGAATACAAAACTATACCCTGATTTATGTAGGAAGCTTGTTCTGGAGGGCCTTATTTCGTACTAGAATCCTACTGTATATTTATATTTTGGCAGGATAAAAGCCCTTCCAAAAGGTAATAAGAAGTCTGTTCTGCAAGGCCTTTTACACTACCAAATCATTATTTATTACACAGGATTCTGGTACGAAATGAGGTCTTCAAGAACGGGATTCATACCATATTCACGGTACCGTATACGTATTCACTCACGAATTGAAGTGTTAACCTACAATTCAACCAAAGGGTCTTAGAAAGCGTAAAGCATGTGACCTTGAATGAAAATATGTAGTTCCATCAGTAGGATCAAACAATATCAATATAATATGAACAGTGGATTTGGTCGGAAGTCTTCGAAAAAATACAGACATTTTTATTTGTATTCTTAATTGATAACATTTTACTATGTCTTTGGTGATATTTTATGACACTGTGTATTAAAAGTGAAAGTTTAAAAACACATGACTTGACGTATGAATATGTTAAAGCATCCTTATTTGCGTGAAGACCACGCAGGGAAAGCATTTAGAAGAAAAGAAAAAACTTGGGTAACCCAGCGGACACTTAATTCGGGGATAAGGTAGGTTCGATTCTAGACAAGTTTTCTTTGTGATAGTTTAGTACATAAGCCGGCATATTGGTCTAGTGGTCAGCATTGTTGGCTAGAGGTCTTGGATTAGATTCCTGGAGGTATCATAGGTATTTTCCCCTAAATATAATCGTTCATACGGTCGCCATAGTCTGGTTAATTAGGCTTGAGTTAAATTTAAAACTTCTGTAGGTGCCACATATTCATCATTATCACCACACCGCAACGACATAGTGGCCCAACTTCAGAAGGGGGTACATATCCGCCCCTGCCAGTAGAGAACAAGATTTGACGAACCAACAAACCCTGGTGGCAAACGCTTTTTTTTAAAATATGTTTTATCAAAAATATGCAAAACAAGAAAACTCCAATTTGCGCATAACCTTAACAGAAAGTAAGGCGCAAGGATGATGATAATAAAAAAGTAATGATTGCAATATGAAACAAAATTAATATTGTTTGAAAGTTATGTATTATAATATAAAATTGGAAAAGAATTCACTTAAATCAGAGAAGAGCATTTATATTTAAAATAATGCATTTGTGCCCACATGAAATTAAAAGCATTTAAATAGGCATTTTAGTTAACCTTTTCATTTCTATCCTTCCCTAAAGAAACCTAACCACCTTCAGCGCGTAGACAATTATATGTTCTCTCTTAAACATCGAGCTCCCGAAATAACTTGAACTAAAATTCTGTATTGACGAACACAACATTTCGATCAATGGTAACATTTATAGATTTATTTTCTATTATATGGGTCCTATTCAATTCGCCATCACATTCAGACAAAAACCAACGCCTTTATCTGCATGCTCAGTAGTGCGGTTGTTTACACGTGAAATAAGCTAACCTACAACCTGTAATCGAACAAATTTTGCACTTAAGAAAATGCCCCAACATTCTTGGCGAGATAACGCCCCCAAATGTTGAGCAAATATTTGTGCTCGCGATAACGAGATGGGACAACAGCCCTGAAGGATGTGCTTGTATGGGAAGCGGTCCTTACTACAAGACTGACGGAGCCTCTTGCCTCACCTGAGGTCGTAATACAGTCCAATGTTCAAAGGAAGGGTCTTATCTGACATCTAGAAAAGCTACTATATCTACTTTCAAGTGTGTATACGTAAGCTCGTGTGATCTGTAACTATCACTTAAAGACATCAATACAATTAGTATTATTTAATAATAATACTAATAATTGTTAAAATTATACCAATTGTGACGGCAAAAAAAAAGTTTGTATATTCTAAGAGGATGAAAATTTGAATGTATAATTATTATAATCCCTGTATTCCAAACTGTCCACAAAATGACGCGATACTCCTGAATAAACCGAGTGCTTATGTTTTGTGTTATTCAAATGTACAAATTAAAGATTCTTTATCAAAATAAAAGATCAATTTTTTTTAAAATTGGAAAATTGTATCAACGAGTCCACGTATATATAAAAGATTCATATGAAATGTTAATTTATCACCCGCCCCAGCGGCCGCGTGGTCTAACGCGCCCCTCTCGGGAGTGGACTAGACTGCCACTGTCAAGGAGATCGAGGTTCGAATCTCGTTCGGGTGTACTGAGGCTATTTTTTCTTAAAATGGCTCTCCACCATACCTCCACAAAAATAGGGGTACGCTTGCTTTAAATATACCCTTGATTATCTCTAAGCCCATTAACGTAATTAGTACACAAGCGTACAAACCGAACAGGTAGTAAGACGCGTTGCTAAAAATAAACTCACTATACGGTAATCATTTACCGTTTCCAGCCTGTAGTCAGGTAAGTTTAGTAAAAATTTCTTCAACTTCCATTTCTTTCCTTTCACCATTCTTCCTCCTTTCTTTTCCTCGTATTTGCTGTTATCTGCTTCCCCCATCTTTTTCTTAGTATCCCTTAAACTAAATGTATGAAAGTTATCATGAATGCATTAAAGCAACAATTTAATAGTATTTATTGTGAATGTGAGGAATGCCAGGCCTCCACCGTGGTTCGGATCCCACGTTAAACTGTAGGTCCTTCATTTCATCTCACAATCACCCTACCATTACACATTAGCGTGAGTGCGTATAACCCGAACAGGTAGTAAGACGCGGTGCTAATAATAATAACAATAATAATAATAATAGCATTTACTTTTGTTTTCTATGATTTGGATTCCGGGTTTGTAAGTAAAAATATGATTCAGATTAGTAAAATAGCGGATTCGAACAATCTCTATAGTTTTAAGCCATCACACAAAACATTTGTTTAGAATAAAGATGAATGGAACTGTTGGCCGTTATCTGAAGACGCTGATAGTGAGAGGCCCGCTCCATGAATGAAGGCCGAGCGAGCTCTAATATTGACTCAGGTCGCCTTGGAACAGACTGGGGCAAACAGGAAACGGAAGTATTTAGTGAAGTATATATCTTTCCAGGGAGGGGAACAGCAGTGGAGTAAGCTGTCACAAACATCGCGCAGTAATGAATACGGTCGCTTCAGTTTACGTTTTCGGTTCGAACATCAACAAAATGTACTATTGTAAAGCTCACAAGAGGCACTACAAGCAAAGTGATTTGCCACGTTACATTGTAACGTTTAAAATAGCCTGGTATATTCATGTTTGTACGCCACCATTAGGGTGACATATGATAAAACGATTGAATTGGGTCCAAGTTTGATGTTCAGTATTATAATAATTTAAAAGGGATGATGTCTTATTTTATAAATTAAAAGTTCTGGTGTTTTATAGTTGTTTTTATTTTAAATAGATAAATAGTTTTTTGCTAGATATTTCACACGTTGTAGATTTTAATAAAAGCCTGACTATTACGTTATATACATGATAATTACCGACATGTAAAATTTAGAACACAAATTACGATGACATAGACTCTACCTACACGGCTCCTCGTCAGGAAGGAAAGTATATTTAAGAGATGCGTACCCTGAAGGGGTGTATCAAGCGAAATTTCCTTCTCGGAAAAAAAAAGTGTGGTCATCCAGGTGAATTTCTGTTCACAAAACTGCGTTGTCTTTTGAAACAGAAATTTAAAAGGATGTCGCCATACCTTGCAACTTAACAACCTAACATAAATAAATTTTACTACCCGCTCTCATTTAAAATATCGTAATTTTGAATAAATATGTAAATAATAAATTATTGAGATGTATAATTCCTTATCATTACAACATGCCCGAGAAGATGTTTCTGGAAGAAGCCAGTCAGTCGATTGGGTACATTAATTGTACTAAGCTCCACTCACGGTAGGAATTACTCTTTGAAAGGTCTTTTTTCCTACCAATATCCTACTATATAATAGATTTATGGTAGGGAAAAAGGCCTTTCAGAAATCAATTCCTACCGTGAACAGACCTTACTTATAGAATTTTACTTTTCTATGATATTGTTAAATGTGATGTTGAACGGTAGTCTTGCCTTAAGGGACGCTTTGCAGACGTTTATAAATACCGCCTTATTTAAGAAGTTGTTTGATATTCTTTTAATATTATTTTGACCAACTGCCAGTAGGTGGTCGGGTGTGACCTATAATATCGGTACATGACTATTGATAATAACATTTGTGGAAGCATCAGAACATGAATTTCGGTGTTGTTGCTGGGGAGTTTTGCTCCCTCCATTTCCTGTGTTGTTGAGAGCATCTCGGAAAGGTAGCAAGACACGTGGTACACACGCAAATGTATGAAATAATAATTTGGTTGTGTGTGAGAGAAGGACTCGAAGAGTTCTAGTTAAGATTAGAAACCAACTCCAAATTTATTCTGGAGGCATCACATTTTGGAAGATTTTTCGGGAAAGAACTACTCCAAATATCATCAAAATTACAACTTTCAAAAATTCACCTGGGAAGACTACAGTGAATAGCTCCTAGAATCTAAAGGCATTCAAAGAATAGGTTAGTGAGCCGGATTTTGACTAGGCAAGTCGGGAGTTTTATGCCGACCAACTGCACTCATAATATTGTCATACTTCTGTTCTGATTCTACACGGGTGCAGTTCTTATGTTCCCCGTCCCAATCAATATGTTTATAACCTTGCGTCACTAAAATAACCGTTAGCAGGCGGAAGTAAAGGTATTCATAGGTCCCTCGCATTCCTCCAGGAATAGCTGGGAAAGAAGTGTGGCCGGAAATCTGAAGACAAGGGTTCATTGACTGATGGAGCGAGAGAGAAAGAGAGATGCGGAAGAGGCGCCAGCTTCCGGTCGTACGGCGTCGCCACGACAGGATGTGGAAGCAGCGGAGCGGCGCCGCCTCCAACATGAGCGATGCCACAGAAAAAGTCACACTTTCCACGTCGAGTTGTTAAACGAAGCACATTATTTTTTAAGAGTCGGTTCAAGAAAAGTACTAATCTATAATTTCACATAAACAGAGAGTAGGCCTCTTAGTTTAACGTTTGATTATCATACGCCTGCAAATATTTAATTTGAGTAGGGTCCGAATTTTAACATGCCTTTTAAAAAAAATCACATACAATGTTCATGCGTACACGAAAGATGTTCGCTACCCTCTGGTAGTGGAAACGTTATTCCTAAGCTCATTATTCGATGTTTTTTTGTTTTTTTAATTTTTAATTTTTTTGTCATATTTTTTTAGTTTGCGACATTTTTAGACATGCATGTTGAATAAGTATATTTTTGAATACTATCTATGTATATTAATAGAATTAAGAGTGTGTTTGTCTGTTTGTCATGAACGTTGGGCGATGTCTACCGCAAGCAATGTGCTTAAATTATAAAATTGGTAGTGGCTATGCACAAAATTGTGCATTTCGAAACTGAAATTTTAAATTTATAATTACATTTTTTCCAATTTATTAAAAACTGTGTCAGAAGATGAAATGAATATTTTTTTTCTATGTATATGAATCAAAGGAAAGCCTTGCCCGGGGTAACCGCATAATTTATTGTGCATCTACCCCGGGCAAAGTCGGGTTCTTCTGCTAGAATACATAAATTTGTTCAATACACAGTTGTCTGACTAATAAGACAATAAAGACAATCAACTTTGTATCCTAGAAGATATTTGCAAATTAATATTATATCTAGTGATATGCATTGGTTTATTTTTTAATGGTTTTTCATTGAATATGTATTTTTTAAGTTTCCATTTGTCAACTGCCTGTTCAATTTATCTGTGTGCATTCATTACAAGTGTTCGTTAATATAATTTGAACTCATTAATAGGTCGTTTTAGAGGTATCGTCTTTTAATCAAAGTCCGGGCCTTAATTATGAAGAATAAAGAGCGAATGGTATCAGATAGCAGTTAGTCAACGATACGTGTTTTTCTACAAGTTAAGCCAGGCTGATATTACGAGTGTTTAAAGATTAGAAGTTCTAAATTGATGTTTACCATCAATATTGGAGGTGAGTTTTGACATATATTTAAATTTCCCCATCCTTAATAATATATTATAGTAAATGGTTCCCATGTCTTGCAGTTATAAGTACAGAAAGGTGTTTAGATTGTGGGTGTGGGGTGTTTACAAGTGTAAAATTGTTGCTGGAATCATAAAGGTGTTGAGGGGAGAAGATACTTCCCGGCAAATTGTGAAACATTTTGGTGTCTCTAGGAGGTATTCAGAATATGTGTTTATGGTAATTAGAAGTATTTCCTCGTAGTTAAAATAAAAATTTCACAGCTAATAAGAGATTTATATTCGAAATCTACGAAAATATATAACGTAAATAAAATGCTTAGTCTTTAATTACAAGATATTATTTTATCTTAGATTTTGGAATGGGTACAAAATTACATTTCGTATACCCAAGAATCAAAATGTGGGTTGGTGGTACAACTGACGTGTCGTTCATACTCCCTTTCTAGAAGTTGTGTGTACAAATAATGATTATAAATCAACACCTCTACATTATTTGATTTAGTATAGCAACACGCCATTTCAGTCAATTTATAAAGTTGCAAATTAAAGGAAGTGACATCTGCAGGCGTCCTCACCAGAAACAGCGTTGTAGACTTTTGAGGAGTAATGGTGAGAAAGTGGGTTTGCGGATGTGGGGGAGGGGCTCCCCCAGACGAAACAAAACTTCCCGAGCTCTGGCTGGAACGACGATGGAAGACCGCAGGAGCAGCGGAATGTCCTCGAGAGACGGTTAGACGTGGCTCGGGGAAGAGAGGTCAATGTCGTAACGGATTCACCAAGAAAAGAGAAAGAGCGAACGTGTGTGTAGTCCACCAGAGAACGTTACAGGTGAGGTGCAATGCCAATAAAATGAGACCGGCATGCGTTACTGGGACCATTAAAAGAGACGGGGTAGGTGGAGGGAGACAAGAAATGCGCCCTTGGCATGCAGACTGAACTTAAAGCTAATATAAACTAGTTTGTCACTCACGGGGGTTCAAATCCTGGGTGTACTGAGGGTGGTTTTTTGCTGCATTACTCCCCAATGTCCCTCCACGCATACTCGGGTACTTAAAGTCTATATTCCCAAATTACTCCATTTGCGTAGTTAAATGAGATTAACTCGGACGGGTAGTAATACACGGAGCTTTTTTATGTGTAGAAAAGTAATATGTTCATGGACTGTAGTGGATGAATAAAAACGTTAACTGTAAGAAATTCGAGGAATAAAAAAAAATTGTATGAAAAAAGCCCTCAATGGGGCCCCCCAAACCCGGGTCGGGTCGGTCTGTATCCCCAGCAAGGAACCAACAACGCATTCCTTACTGCCGGCCACCAGAAGGGGTGGTGGGGGGTCCTGTTACTACGGTCCACGGGATGGAATCTCAACTTGAATGCCCGCAGGAAAAGCGCGGCACCACTTCTTTTGACTCCTCTCGACTACTAGTCAATCGTAAAACATTGAACACCTCGGGGACCGTGTTAGTCCGGGTGGAAAACTGTGCTTTACAATACCTAGAAACGCGATGAAGTGGAAAAAGGAAATTACAATTGATAAAGTATCCATTTTGGTATAAATTGAAAACGTAATGATAAGGTTTCCCGATAATCTTCAAAAGCTGGAAGGGTTTTAGTCCCTATCTCCTCTTCATTAGTACGCTAGTCTATTACGAAAGTGACGCCTTAGACCATGCAGCTACCGCAGCGGATAACCAAATGCCACACGTCTTGTTATTCATTAATAGCTTAACTTACCAGCATCACTGGCTACGCAGATAAAATGACAGGCTTGTCTATTCCGTCCAGCCGGCCAGGGTTCGAATCCCTGTTGGGTGTCATGAGTTTTTTTAGGTAGTAAGGTGAGATGAAATAATTTTATTTAAAATAACAATAAATATTGAAAGAAACGTAATCGTACCGATCTTGTTGATATTTTAACCTATTAAAAGCGACAACAGAAACGATTGCAAACGGATATAACGCACATTTAACGTGCAGC
>CABFOV010003269.1:55318-68495 GCA_902141375.1 Timema poppense | reverse complement strand
TTTCTCAGATTCTTTTTATTTTAATTCGCCAAATTCCTTGTTCAAGTCTCGCTTTTCCCGAGCACTCCAAATTGCTGGCTAATTCCAGTTTTCCTGGATTTTCCCGGATGGTAGACACCCTGTACAGGAAATATGCTATAGCAAATTAATATAGTTGCCAATTATGGAGCCAGATTTTGAGTCTGCCGGTAGAAAAAAAGTAATTGGAGTCAAAGTTTTGGTGTGATGATTCCGCAGCCCTGGGATAAAATGCACTTCCCAAACACAGGAAATATTGTCGTCAAGGAAGTCACCGATGTACACCACTGAATGGGCAATCTAAGGTGTCGTCGTCGTGCAATGTAAAGGACCGAAGTCCGCATTGGACATTATAATATATAGAATGTCAACTAAAAAATCGCGGACACCACGAGATCAAACATTTGAGTGTAAACCTACCTGTAACATGTTACCAGTTTGTAGAACCATGGTTTGAGTGGGCTTCTGAACCGTCTGGGGCGGAAGCGGAGGAGGAGGGGGTGGCGGGCCTGTACCCAGCAACAAGTTAGATAAGGGGAGATCTGTTGGTACCACCTGGAGGACGTTACCAACCTGAACAAACAAAACAAGCGCAAAGAAATGTCAGAAAGTCACACTTCTGAAAATGAAGTACAAAAAATACTCCATTTTGTGTTCCGTGGCTTCTTACTATACATTCAGGTTAGATATGTACTAATTATTAGGTTAATGTGTTAAGGTGTATGGTTCTTATCAGAGGATGTGTACCCCCCATTTACATGTAGGGAGAGTGGAAAACCATTTAAGGGATAACTACCCTGGGTACGCCCGACCGAGATCCAAACACCGATCTTCCCGCCATTGGCAGTCCAGTCTAATGCAAAAGGGACACCTTACACTATTCAACAACCGAAGCAAGTCACCAGTTCCAAATGATTTTTAAATTGTGTTACAATTTTGTAAATATCATACCGTATAATGCAACAAATATACAACATTTCTCTGCTGTACGTACACCTGGATTAACCTGAGGGGTAGCAGTCTTATCTTAACTGATTACACTATGGGTCATGTGCAAGAACTTCACTAGGTAGATGCTTAGCAGGCACTAGCGTGGGTTTGCTTGCCTCATCATAGGTTAAAAGGTGAGCTCAGGACCACACTATCAATCCATTAAGCATTCACTAACCTTCTTGCATACCGACCTATGACCCAAGATGTATCATAGGAGAATAAAAAAGGTAAGCTTGCTACTTTTTGGGGTGAACAAAATGTACTTTTTTATTTATTTTTTATTTCCTTGTAGTAAATATTATGTATGAAAAAAGTGCATTGAGCAAAAACATTTAGTAATGAATAAAATGATAAAGTATTAGGAAAAAAGTAGAACACAAATAAAAGAAAAGACACTAACACAAATTTACACACACTTCAATATTTCGATGCTATTAATATTGAAGTGTGTGTAAATTTGTGTTAGTGTCTTTTCCTTTATTTGTGTTCTACTTTTTTCCTAATACTTTATAATTTTATTCATTACTAAATGTTTAAACCTGAGGAAGGTGCTTTAATAGCATCGAAATATTGAAGTGTGTGTAAACTTGTAGTAAATATGTCAATTTTAATCAAGAATTTCAGTAATCTAGACAATTCCTGCCTCTTCCCCATTTAGTCTGGATTATCTAAGTTATGTAGTACTTGTTGATCGTTTACTTTAGATTTTCTTCTTCGATTACCTGTATGTTGTTAGCTTGTAGACAATTCCTGTTAATAAAACTAAGAGACACCATTAAATACAAATCACCGAGTGTAAGTGGGAAAATACAAATTATTATAAGACCTTACCATTTCCCTCCTCTATCACATAGTTTTGCAGCAGAGCCAGCTGATGGTACATATAATAGTTCATAACATGTCATATTTCCCGGCCGAGACAAGAACATTACAAAAAGTCACCTGGACGACTTGTGATGGAGGCAATGGAGGATGAGAGGGTATCCTCATGGAAGCCTCAGAACTTTCCCAAAGCGTCATGTCCGGCATGATGTGCTGGGGGACAGGAAGAAGAGGCGGCCGCCGGTTCATCGCCACAGGTCCGCCAACGACGTTGGGGTGTCCGTAATGGGTCTCCTGCATCGGTGGACCGTAATGAAGAGGCTGATGGGGCTCTCCTGTGTAGTAGCCAGGGAACTGATGACAAGGGTACATTTGCTGCTGATGGTACAGGGATATTTGCTGAGGTGGGACTTGGGGTGGACTCTTTTTGACCCCCAATTCCAGCTCAATCCTGTCATCTAGTGAGAGTCTCTTAGGAGAGAAAGTGGGAGAGCGAGGGGAGGACGACCGAGATGCCTCCCTTTCATCCCCTTTGTTTTCTTCCTTTGAGCGCGACGGCAATTTGGGTTGTTTGTAATACACGTTTTGATTGGTTGCATACTCTTTCCTTTTATGGTGTTCCGCATAGTAGTCAGGTTTGCGATACACAGAGGGAGAAACGAGTAAGGAACCTTCTTCTTGTTTGACAAGATCAGAGTCACTTATGGTGGAATCTGCTAGGCTACGCTTGAAGCCAACAAGTGGAGATGATACAGGGGATGAGCTGCCTTCTATGTCGGCTTCATTACTTGTCACTGCAGTGCTGCCCCATGTGGCAGACCCATCAGCCACACTTCCGAGAATAGGTAAGGGTATGTTATCAGCGTAGTAAGTGTTGTCTTTGTGATGAGCCCAATCTCGTGAAGGGCTTCGACTATGACTGCCTCGACCGTGTCGTATCGGGCTCAAACTGCGACTCCGTCTTAAGCCGGGACTGCGGCTTTTGCTGTGCTTTGGGCTGATACTACGTCTTGATAAAGAACCTCTCCTTGGCAATGGACTTCGACTTATCCTCCTCAATGGGCTTCGTCTAGACAAAGGGCTCCTACTTCTCCTTGATAAAGGACTTCGTCTAGACAAAGGGCTCCTACTTCGTCTAGACAAAGGACTTCTGCTTCGTCTTGACAAAGGACTTCTGCTTCGCCTGAACATTGGACTTCTGCTTCTCCTGGGGCTACGGCTGTGTCTAATAGGACTTCGTCTAGACATGGGGCTGCGACTTCTTCTCGGCAAAGGGCTCTGCCTGCGTAAAGGACTAAGACTTCGTCTCTGCATGGGGCTATGGCTACACCTTGAACCAGGGCTGCGGCTTCTTCTGATCATAGGACTTCGACTTCTCCTTGATATAGGACTCCTGCTTCTCCTTGAGACGGGACTAAGACTGCGACTTTGCCTACGAAAAGGGCTTCTTCTTGCGAAAGGGCTCCGACTTCGAGGCACAGGACTTCTGCTGCGCCTGGGAGTAAGACTTCGACTGTGGCTCCGCCTGCCTCGCCGAACACCAATCCTGTCATCATGCTTCCGGTCTTTGTCCCAACTCCTATCTACTCTGTCCCATCCACTTCTATGATCTCTACCGCGAGTTGAACTGTCCTTCGGATCTTTTTCCCTATCTCTACTCCAATCTCTATCCTTTTCCTCATTTTTCTCTCTTACTTCCAGCTCATTGGTCCTACTTGCCTCCTCCTTGCCTATTTCTTTAGGTTCTTGCTTTGGTTGACCTCCCTCCCAATAGCGTGCGGGTGAAGGAGATCGAGATCGGTAGCGAACCACCCTGCTCTCCCATTCCCCAACTTGAGAGCTGTTATGGTAAAACAAGCCGGAAAGAGAGTACCCCCCTTCTTCTGAGGGTTCGTTGTGTTTCCAGTTGAATCCAGAAGAGAATTTTGCTTCATCATGCGAAGGCGAGGCCCCTCGCCAAGTGTCCTGGTCAGTTTGCGAGATGCCACCGTAATTGTCATGATAATCGGAACTTTCTCTTTCGTCCTTCAAGGGCTTCCAAGTCGGTTCTCGGTCTATTTCTTTGTCGATCCTACTAGGCAGAGTAGAAACTTCATCATTGCCCATACCTTCACACTTGCGATCACTGTTAACTTTATCTTCTCTCTGCTCCCAAGTAGCTTCCCTTTCATCTTTTCTGTACGTTTCATTAATGTCAACTTTATGACCACAGTCGATTTCCTTACCAATGTCTTTATTGGCATTACCATATTCACTCTCGTTATCTTTGGTTGTATGTCCAAGCGTAATGCCACTATTTCTATGTTGTTCTTGAGAAATTTTACCAACGTCCCTATTTCCTTTTGCAGTTTCAATTTCAATGCCTTTAATATCTTGACTCGTTTCCCCGAGTGTTTTTACAGTTTCACTTCCTATATTCCTATAATCTTGATTAATCTCAAGAGCACTAGGCACTTGATAATTTCCCGCTACTATGCTGTCATTATCATTGTGGCCATTTCGATGTTTCAATCCCTTCTCGATATCTTTCTTTGAGTAGCGACTATCTGTCTGTTTATCTTTTCTACCTTTTTCATCTCTTCTCCTTGTACTTTTGTCTTCACTGTGCCGTCGTTCGTTTCTCTCCCTACTTCTATCTCTACCCCTGTCTTTATCTCTATACCTACGACGATCTTTTTCATTCTCACTTTCTTTACCTCGTCCCGATTCAGAGCTTTTATCTCTGCTGTAGCGTGAATCGTCGCGGCTCTTAGAGCTATCAGAATATCGGGACTCGTTCCGACTCTTTGGCGTTTCGGAATGGCGCGACTCACTTCGACTCTTATAACTTTCCGAATGGCGTGATTCCCCGTGGGTTTTGGTACTTTCAGAATAGTATGACTCACGATGTTTAGATTCTTCAAAAGAGTGAGGTTCAAGATTTGCGCTATTTGTATTGTGTGACTGATGTTGCAAAGAGATATCCAATGGAAACATTTCAATTTGATCGTTTGACATTTTTGATAAGAGTAGGTCAACATGACTGTTGGATTCTTCTAAAAGTTTACTTGATATCAAACCGCCACATGTATCAATAGCTGGTTCTTTTACAATTTGCGAGTTTTCACCGAGTACTTCACACTTAATTTCACCCACACATTTGTTGGAAGCAGATGAAGAAACAACCTTTTCACCGGTCAGAATTTGAAATATAGACTTGTTTAAATGTTCTCCTTGCCTGACCCCTGTAGACACAGGATTAACATCACTTGCCGTAGGGTACCGATCCCCAACTTCACTTTCACCTTCTCCCACAGTGGAGACGGTTTTTATCGGAGGAGTAGTCATTCCCCACCGGGACGGCCGTTTGCGCGGCCGGGTTATTGCGGGTTCGGCAACAACAGGCACATCCGTCCTTATAGTCTGTTGCTCTTGTGCGTCCTTAGAGATGTCCAACTTTATTGTTGAAGAAGACACTTGAGAATCACTTTCCTGTGTCTCGTACGCAGATCCCATAGGTTTGAGGCCACCATCTTGTGAACCAAAAGCTTTCCAAGGGTGGTCCGTTTTTTTAACGATCGTAGAAGATGGTGGTGTGTCTGAAGTGTTTAGTATATTGGTTTTGGAGGTGTTGTCAACATCGGGCACAGCTTTACTTTGTGTGCTTACAGTTTCCTCTGTGCCTTGAGAAGAACATGCAACCGCCGACTCTTTCACCGTGCCGGTGTCACCACCAGTCAGAGGAACGGACGAGCACTGAGAAGAGGCTTCAAGACGGGACACAGAAGACAGCAGTTTTACCGTGATAATGTGTTTCTGTGTTGTGTTTTTAACAGCCTTGTGCTTTGTTCCTACTTCAGGAAATGGAAGAGGGGGTGGACACGGAGTAGCCCAAGGCAAACTTTCACCAGAATTTTTTTCCGACAAACCCTCCACAGAGGACAAACAAGCGTGCGTGTCCGGGTTGAGGTTTTCAGAGTCGGTTTGTCCACTTAAAGGTGTAGCTTCAAGATTCAATATATTAATGTTTTCATTCAATTTCGGTGGTGGCAACGGAATGTTTTCCAGTACCAACAAAGAGCTATCAAAACGAGGATATTGCTGATTTTCTGACCTACCCAAGTTTGATTGATTACCGATATTAAAAGAATTGGAGTCATAAATATTTTCACTCAACGGTTGTCTAGTGCTCAAAGGGGGCACATTTTTCTCGCTTGAAGGCTCCACTGATTTAGATCGACCAGCATCGCTATCTAATGACATGTTACTGTCACTGTTGCTAACAACAGTTTTGTCTTCGACATCTTTTATCGGAGATTGATCACACGGTTTAGTATCTTGTAATGATGGCCCTTCAAAATCATAGTCTTCATCAGAATACATTTCACCAGGACTATACAGTTCTTCAGAATCAAATGTTTCTATGTTAGTCTTATTGTTTTCAACAAGCTTATCATAGTCGAGAGAGGCTCTCGGCTGTTCTTGAGATGAAGAGGAAACACTGACAGGTTCTTGGACAAAATTGGGAGCTTGTGTTGACATCAAATCCGGTTCTTGGACAAATACAGGAGCCCTTGTAGTTGTATTAATTCCTGATATTCCAGGTTCTTTGAATGAAATATTTTCCCTAATAGAACCTGAACTTTTATTCAATCCTGTCATATCAGGTTCTTGGGTCAAATAAGGTTCCTTTGTTATAACCTGAACTTTTATTCAATCCTGTCATATCAGGTTCTTGGGTCAAATAAGGTTCCTTTGTATAACCTGAACTTTTATTTATTCCTGTCATGCCAGGTTCTTGGTCAGAAAAAGGGCCCTTTGTAGAAAATGAACTTACATAATTTCTGGTTACAGTGTGGTACCCTTTTTCAGAAACGAGGCTTCTTGTAAAAAGTAAACGTTCGTCACTCACCTTTGAATCAGGTTCTTGAATAGAAAAAGGAACCTCTGTAGAAACTGAACCTACATTAATTCCTTTGACGTCAGGTTTTCGGAAAGAAACAAGGCCTCCTTTAGTGAATGAGGTTGGATTAATTTCCATTAAATCAGGTTCTTGGGCAGGAACAGGGTCCCCTGCAGGGACTGAGTTGGTATTAATTCTTGTTTTGTCAAGTTCTTGGACAGGAACAGGGTCCCGTGCAGAGACTGAGCTGGCATTAATTCTTGTTTTGTCAAGTTCTCGGACAGGAACAGGGTCCCNTAAATCAGGTTCTTGGGCAGGAACAGGGTCCCCTGCAGGGACTGAGTTGGTATTAATTCTTGTTTTGTCAAGTTCTTGGACAGGAACAGGGTCCCGTGCAGAGACTGAGCTGGCATTAATTCTTGTTTTGTCAAGTTCTCGGACAGGAACAGGGTCCCGTGTAGGGACTGAGCTGGCATTCATGCTTGTTATGTCAAGTTCTTGGACAGGAACAGGGTCCCGTGTAGGGACTGAGCTGGCATTAATTATTGTTTTGTCAAGTTCTTGGACAGGAACAGGGTCCCCTGTAGGGACTGAGCTGGCATTAATTCTTGTTTTGTCAAGTTCTCGGACAGGAACAGGGTCCCCTATAGGGACTGAGCTGGCATTAATTCCCGTTATGTCTGCTTCTTGGACAGCAACAGGGCCCCCCGTAAAGACTGAGCTTACAGTTCCTCTCGATACACTCTTACTGGCAATAAATGAGACCTCACTGGAACTACTGTTAGCTACCTGTGTCGAGGGGTCAATAGTCTCGTCCCCTTGCATGCTGTTGGGATTGGAGACATGTTCCACTTTGCAAACTAACAAGTTAATTTTATCAACATCATCCGCTGGTGTTTCTTCATCACTATCTTCTTCCTCAGTATCATCCCCGTCAGTAAAGACTTCTTGTTTTATTTCTCTGTCCAACACATATTCAGAATAATCTTCATCGTCGTCCTCAACCGCTTCCTGTGAACTAGATGAATCACTATTTTCATCATCACTACTTAAATTCTGATTCGCAGATTCCATTTCCTTTTCGTGATCCTCTTCAATGCCACTATTTGAGTTGTATTTATCAGAAACATTCTTTTTTGTGGTTGCTGTACTGTTATTTTTGCTACTATCACTTAGATTACGCTTTCTTGAGGCTTTTCCTTTAGATCCCAATTTAGAATTGTGTTTAGACTTTGAAGACTTACTATATTCTTCATAGTTGTCTTCATCAGATGACGATGACGACTTATCCTGTACTTTTTCCTTGGATGTGCGCCTTTTTGAACCTTTTTCCTTTGATTTGTCTAAAATTTGTTCTTCCAGAGTGTCCTTGGAGCTGCGCCTTTTAGAATGTTTATCTTCACTCATTCTTTTCTTTGACTTAGCTCTTTTTGATTTTTCTTGATTTTCCTCCTCCTCCGAGCTTAACGGTTTTGACATTTCCTTTAATTTACGCTTTTTAATCAAAGATGGATTCCCTTCATCTGAAGAATCATCACATACCTTTTCTTTCGACTTTTGTCTTTTTGAATTCTTTTCTTTATGGTACTTGTCTTTTTTCTTATCTTTTGGTTTGACTTGAACCTTTCTATCTTTCTTTTCCTTTTTCTTCTTGCGCTCTTTTAAATCTGCAACAGGTTTATCTTCTTGCTCTCCCTGTTTGCGCCCTCTTTTTTTCTCACCATCTCCACTTTGACGTAGTTTCTTGCCATCATTTTGTCGATTCGAGCTAGACCTTCCTTTATGCCGATGAGCTTTACTTTCGGTAGAGTTGCGACCTTGAGGAGTAGGCGAGTGTTCGGGAGAAGTAGAAGGGGAACGTCTTTTTTTCTTCTTTGGTGATACAGATGGTGAACTGCGGTCACGACGCCGTTTCTTCGCTTCTCTTTTATCTTCTATCTCATCATTATCATTTTCAATAAGTTGATTAGTTTTCTTTTCCTTTACCAGTTTGTCTTTGAATTCATCTTCCCAACAACTTTCCACAGAGCTATCGCGTTCTTGGGAAGTATTTTTCCTGCGAGATTTAATCAATTCTTCAGTTTTCTTGCTTTCTTTCTTACTCTGCGGTTGATCAACAGCATTTGAAACACTTGTAACATTTCTTTCTGTCCACTCATCTGTTTCTTTGTTATTTTCTTTTTGTTTGTTTGCGTTTTTTAACTTTTTATCCAGTAATGCCAAAAGTTCCATATCCTCACGACTGGACTTATGTTTTGAATCAGTTTTATGATTACTTTTAGAGCTCTTTGTATCTTTTTCAGAATCACTTTCTTTCGAAGCACGTCTCTTGTGCTTTTTTTGGCGAGTTTTCTCTTTTCTGTGTTTTCTGGTAGCTTTCTTTGATTTCTTGGTTATTTTCTTCTTCCTCTTCTTTCTCTTTTTCTTCGAGCTCTTGTGATCAGATGAAGACGAAGATGACGAACGAGATGACGATGACGATGATGAACGGGATGATGAAGACGACGAGGAAGAAGAGCTAGACTCATCACTGCTATCTTCAGAGCTACTTCGACGTTTTTTCCTCTTTTCCTTCTTCTTACTACGCTTACTTTCCAGTTCCTCTTCGCTGGAAGAAGACTCGCTGTCTGAAGAGCTTTCTTCAGATGAAGAACTGCTTACATTTTTCTTATGTTTGTTTTTCTTCTTAATTTGTTTCTTTTTCTTGTATTTACTTATTTTCCTTGAAACTTTTTTGTTTTTGTTCAAGTTCTTTTTCTTTGCGTTAATCTTGAGTAATTTTTTCTCTTTAATAGCTTTTGGTTCTTCTCTTATATGTTCTGCAATACTCGACCTTTCCTTCAACTGAGGTTCATCTTCGGAGGAACTTTCATTGCTACTCGACGATTTATGTTGCACTTCCTCTTGTGTAATTTCTTTTCTTACCGATTCTGACTTGTCTGGACCGACATGTGATGATGCACTTGCTACTAATTTCCTCGCATATTCTGGCTCGTCTAAATTGGTGTGCGATGAACCTAAAACGGATGTTTTATTTGGCCCAGACACCTTATTTATATCAGTGTTGTTGAGAATTTCCCGCTCTTCAACAAACGGACTTATTTCGACTTCCGTACTTTCGGTATCATGTTCCCAGTCTACTAAGTTTTCTGACTTTGAAGACAGCTCTGAGCGCACTGGGAGTTTACTTGAAAGAGTTGAAAATTGTTTGTCGTTTGGTTTGCAAATGTCTTCTAGCTCATCTTCTATTTCAGGCACACTTATCTCATTCTTTTTGTTTACGTTCTCAATTTCTCTATTGTTTATTTTTCTCGCGGTTGGTTCAATGTGTTGTACTTTATGTGAATCCACCCCGAGTTCGACAAACGATGTATCGAAACTAACAGCTTTCATGAACTCCTCATATTCAAACACAAGTTTTGGATCGGTGCTTTTTTCCACAACACTATCTTGAGTCGGGAGACTGCTTTGCTTTGGCTCAACGATAGAGTAATCAAAAAATGCTGACGTATCGCTTTCTTTAACTCCTATAGCATTTCTACTGTCATGAGGGTCATGCTCGTCTTTGTCCTCTTCACACGTACCAACGAAAGAAGAATCGTTGGTTTGCGATTCAGATTCTTCATCCAAGACCATATTTTCAACTTTTCCGTTGTCGTGTTCGATATCATCATTAAACTTCCTGTCATTGGATTCAACTACTTCATTAAACTTCATGTCATCGGATTCTACTACCTCATTAAACTTCCTGTCATCGTGTTCAATCTCGTCATTTAACGTTCTGTCATCATAGATTATCTCTTCAGTTTCCTTTCTGGTGTCATCCTTAATTTCTTCATTTAACTTTAGGTTGTCAAACGTGGTAATTTCTTCACTTAACTTTGTGTCGTCATATTCAATCTCTTCTTCAGTTGATTTTGTGTTGTCACTCTCAATCTCTTCATTTAACTTTCTGTTATCAGTTCCGATCTCGTCATCTAATTTTTTGCTGCCGTTCTTAGTCTCTTCGTTAACATTTTTACTGTCATGCTTGATCACTTCGTTTACCGTTATGTTGTCAATCTCAATCTTTTCTTCGTTTAACTTTTTGTTGTCATACTCAACGTCGTCGTTAAACTTGGTTGAGTTTTCCACTTGATCGCATATTTTGGCTGCAGCTATTTCTTTTGGTTTATCAACCTCAACAGTTGGCAGCTCAGCCTTTACATTTTCTGTAGATACAGTATCTTCTTCGTAATCACTGTCCCATTTTGACCTTACAGTAGTACGCTCCACTGACACTTCGGATAAAGTACGTTGCTTGGGTTCAGACTTTCGGTCAATCAACGGGGAAACCAGGTTTCTATCGGAATTCGTATAGTTTTTCTCTCCGGACGAATTTTTTCTTTCTTTGTGTTTGGTGCCTTCGTCAATAGGTTCCTCAGTCTTTTCATTAATTGAAACATCGTTCTCTTTTACATCCACACTGTCCATCACACTATCACCAGGGTTGTCATCTTCTTTGGATGAGAGCCATTCTTTGAGCGTTGGTAGCCAGGCCTTTTCTCGTTTCCTGTTTACGTTCACTTCGTCTGAAGACAGGTTTTCTTCGTTTTCCCCTTCGTCATACGAAACTTGCAGCGCTGTGAGACTACTCGAGATATTAGCATCAGTTCTCAGAGTTGTACCACCTTCCGAGTTGGTCCAAGTCTTAACACCCTTCCCGTCTATGATTATCCGCATCAAGTCCACTAGTACTTTCGTCGAGTCGTCAAAGATTTCCTTGCGACTTTTAAAGTGGACTTTGGTGATGGAAGGATTCTCACAATACGAGACGACAGGACGAGCTTTGGTGAACTTTACTATGGTCCTGGAGAACTCTTTGTGGATTTCTTTGACACCAAGCACTAGTAAAGGATGAAGGATCTGGGAAGGAAATGATAGCACTTTGTACACTTGCTCCAAATCAGCTTTTAAGCTCTTGTCTTTCTCCTTATCTTTGGAAGATCTGCGATGTTTTCTATCACGCGATCTAAAAAAACATAAAACAGAAATTCAAACCTTAAAATCATAAAAAGCTCAAAATAGGATACATTCACAAAAATAATGACAATGTATAATTAATTAGGTTTATCTGGCTATACACATTGTATGCAACACAAGAATAAAAATTACACACTTTAAAAACTCAGACATTTTACTTGAAAACTGAATTAATCTGTGTAAAAAATATTGTGACTAAATAAACTATAAAAATAGACAAAATTGTCCCTTAAAGCTATAAAACCAACATGATACAACAAAATATTATAAAAACTTAACACCCCCTTTTATCTCTCTATGTTTCGGTGTGATTAAAATTTTCTTTTTGACTGTTTTACATAAATTACAACATCTATGCAAATTCAGTAGTTTCTCAACAAGTGTAAAATAAGTATCAATACCAACCGACATTTTGTTACCACCATTTTTTTTAAAGGAAATGCTCTTCAAATTACCTCCATTCTTTTCTTTTATAATTAACAAATGTTTAGTCAAGGAACACCAAAAACGAATCTAAAAAATACAAGCCACTATCTCTTTAGGTCTACCTACACAAATACCAAAAACTAATTCAACAAAAAGAGTCAAGCTGGCAGTCATTAATGTAAGAATTGTTTTTCCTTCGTAGAACAGATACAAGTGTTATACATAAAATAATATGTACAATGGCGTGAACAGATTGTCTTATTTTCACCAATTATTTATCTAGAATATTAGATGTATACATTTAATTGATCAATGTATATTTATTTATTATTAAATGGCCAAATTAATCAATTTGTTTGAATAAGAAATGTGCTTATAATTATTTACACATCTACATATATTGTCATTGATTTTGATTGTGGTACATTACAAACTAGAGTTGACAGCATTGTAATAATACGTCAAGTGAGTTTCTTTAAATATAACTGTAACTATCTATTTATTTTTAACTTGGAATTTCTATTTCTAATAAATAACTTGGATTGAAAACATAACAATTTATACTTTCTCCTAAGGTTTGCGGACAGATTTACTTATTATTTTATACAGACACATTTAGATTCTAGCTTATGTGACCATGTCGGAGGACAAACATGATTTAGCCAAGCCTTGACTCGACAGTTTATCTCGACTAGTTCCGTCTTGCGGTTATTAAAATTAAGACCACATTAGAGTACCTGATATACAGATACCAGCATGAGAAGGCCTTGATAGCTACATTCCAGAATATGAATAATATAACACTTAGTTTCCTTCCGGCACATTTAACGTGGGAATGTGGAAATGCGAGAAAAGGTCAGTGCTTTTTTTTTTGCAGTTTTTATATAAAAACATTTTTTTGGTAAAAAAAATTAAATATTTCTTCAGTATAAAAATGGTTTTGCACCTAGAACTCCAAACCAGTGAACTTTTCTTGTGTTCCCTACATCCCCACCTTAGGGCTGCCCCCCCCCC
>CABFOV010003269.1:0-46955 GCA_902141375.1 Timema poppense | reverse complement strand
GTAGAGGAAGCAATACTGAGATGGTATGGTCATGTAGTCGTAGAGGAAGCAATACTGAGATGGTATGGTCATGTAGTCGTAGAGGAAGCAATACTGAGATGGTATGGTCATGTTATGAGGATGGGAAAAGAGAGGGTGCCAAAGAAAATGTTGGCAATAAAGCAGGTAGGAAAAAAACCACAAGGAAGGCCAAGATGGGAGGAGCAGATAACAAAAAAATGTTGTAGTGAGAGGAGAAGAATGGCAAAAATTAAAGGAGGAGCCGATCACAGGATGGAAACAGTTGATGATGATGATGGTGATGAATTCAAGGATAAAATAAAGATTCAGAATTGTAAGATAATGGATTTGACTTAACTAGTTTTACAAGTTTTATGTCAATTTATCACAGTATATAATCATGGCTATTAATAGGAAGAATAACCACTTCACTTACCTGGGAAGTTTTGGGATATGGTGGAGGCAACAAAACGCAAAAACAAACACACAATATCCAAACCCAAACTTTGGCCGGCCACTGCGTGCTTACCCGGGAGATGAAAACCAACTGACTTTTGAAAGTACCGGTATGGTCTCCAAGAAACAAAAGTCATCAAATGTTTTAAATGACTAGAAAACTTAACCATTAAAACTTATCACATCAGTCCGCGTGCTTGAATGATTAAACAAATAACTAAACAACATTTAATGTTTTGGATTTTGAAACAACAATAGGAACAACCAAATAACATGATATTTTACAAACTTAAAATTATAACATGTTTCATTTAACCTATTTATTTTCCTAAAATTAGAAGGTGGGTAAAAAAAAAAGTTTATGTAAGAAGCAAAGTTCCACCTTAACACAAAAATTGAGAGCATGGGTAGTTGATTTTTCTCAACGACGATGGTCCACATAATCTGCGGGAACTTTCCGTCACTTTAGATTGTCTTACCACAGTGTTTAAATTCTAGATTATATTTGTAATAAGTATAAACTAACTTACTATCCTAACCACCCTCTCATTGTGCTCAAGAGTTTCTGCAACACAAGTGGGCTTCAAGGAACCACCAATATTAGGTTAGCCCCTTCACGACCTACGCAACACACAACGCAACTTTTACATGTATCAAGGGTTCCGCAATCACCCTTCGTTTCTCCACTCTACTGTTAATCATTCTTTTTTCTATAAATCTTGTATCTATTCTTTAAATTCAACATTTCCTCCGAAACTTCTGGAAAGTACATAAAATAAATAAAGTGTACACTCTATTTACCCTTAGAGGTAGCAGTCTAACCTTGAAGGCTTACACTATGGCCCTTTCTTATCCTCTGTACCCTAGTGTAATAATGCATGGTAAGCATGCCTTTTCGTGACGATATAGTTTCCTTACAGCGTTGAGTGAAAATTGCTGCTAGATCGACCTTATGCCGACCCCTGCTCTACAGTGAGGCGTGACCACCACCGCTGCTACGACCCCTGCTCACGATCGGGGAAACTAACAGAGCAGCAGGAAAAATAAAACACAACAAAGATGACTATTTTCGCTTGTAGCACGAGTGTGATTAGCTTACAGTACCAGTGTGTGCGCTCAGGAATTCATCACCTTACCAGAGTACAGCAGTTACCCGCAGATCACATCTTAAAGTGGGGATGTAGGGGACATGAGGAAAGGCCAGCATTTTTGAAGTTTTAGTAGCAAAACTTTTTTTTTTGACAAAATAAATCAAATATTGCTCCAGTATAAACATGAAAGTTTTATTTTCTTAACATAATGATAACCACATTTCTGGAATGTCATGAGCATAACGGCACTAGAGGACAAACTTTTTTAACGAATAGAAAACTTTGTTATTAAGTTCCAAGACATCCTTGACAGATATTCAAGAAATGTTGAGGTCACCGTGTGAAGAGAATTAAACTCTGGTTCTACTGAAAAGATGGCCTAGTTGATTTATTTTAACCAAAAAAAGTTATGATATTGAAACTGCAAAAATACTAACGTTTATCGCCTTTCCCACATATCGCTACCATAAAAAATAAATGCTAATAAATTTATTTTTAAAATAAGCATACCTTCACATTTTACTGGCATTTAAATAAATATAGAATATACTGCATATGGTTTAAATAATGAAAGAGTAATTTAATTCAGAATCAAACTTTTATGGCAACATAATTTTTCAACATTCACTCCTGTTTGAACCATCATTTTATTTCTATGGAGAAAACAAACGAAACTGGTGAGCCAGTAATTAAGTGAAACAGATTTACCCTGAGAGGTGAAGCATTTAGACAGTTAGGTTAGCCTAAATGGTGATACATTGATCTATTAGGTCAGCCTAATCTCCTTGTAATCAGTAGAACAACAAACATCAACGCACCCGACTGATCTGTTAGGTCAGCCGTGCAATGACCCTCCCCTCAAGTAAACATCTGTGAGGTGTTTTTTTACCCTCTTCATCTTGATCCTGTAGCTGGAATATTTAATACATCACGATATGCGCAAGTCGTACAGTTTTCACTGTACTATTGTCAACATAAAGCCCTCCCGAGTCGAAGGTGGCTGTGTTATCTGATAGCTCGGGGTCTTAATTAATCACACATATGTAGCCAATGATTAAAGCACATCCCTCCCAGACTCTGCCTTAACCAGACACGGGACGACTCCTGGTTAGCTCAGTGGTTAGAGCATTAGCGTAGTAAGTCAACGATCCTGGGTGAGGTGCAATTTTTAAATTTAAAAGAATATGATATTTAGATGTGGCTATAATCGTAATCAACAGATATAACTTGGCTATTTACTCCATCAGATTCTCTTAAGATTTAACATACACAAAACAAGAACTGACCTGCTCCTGCGATCTCGGGAGCCGTGCTTCCTGCGGTGTTCCCGGCTTTGCCTCTCCTTGGTTCCTAGCTTCGCCTTGAGACGCCGCACCTCCTCAAAGGTGTACGCGCGAGATCGAAAGTGCGCCCAGTCGACGGGGAGGTCCGTGGGGCGAGACCGTTTTTTCTCCTTGCTCCGGTCCCGACGGCGGCGGTCCCGACTGTGCGAACGGCCACGACGGCTGCTGCTGCGCTCCTTCTTCTCCTTGGAAGAGTGTTTGGTGTCCTCGGAGAAGATCTTGTCCACCATGCTCTCCATCTCACCTTGCTGCTTCTCCAGGTCCAAGCCCTCCGGTAGATCATGCTCTTCTCTCGCCCGCACTAAGCACATAAGAACATAGAGCTGATGAACTTCGAGTTGCAAATTAAATTTTGAAAACAAATATTACTGAAAAAAAAAATTAAAAATAATAATGATCCACATCTGTGGTTGCGAGGTTTAACACGTCGCCCTAGTGTTTGACTGGAGTGCATGTTACAGGAAGATCGGGATTCAAATACCAGTCAAGTGTAACAAGAATGGGTTTTATTAGATGGTTTCCCCACTCTTAATTTATACATATGTGGGTACTTTTCCTTCAATATTCAGACTTCTTCAATCCCATTCGATAGGCATAATTAATTCTAAGCATGTTTTTAATCAGTGAAAAGTTTCTTATTAAAAATTTAAATCCAACATTCCACCTCTTCAATCTAACATCGGACATCTAGAACAAAATCGGAGGGGCGTATAACTTGTCGGAATCAGCAAGCTTTGTTTCAAATCCACAACTGTTCCAGGTTTTTTTTTTAATTGGGTTTTTAGTTCTATTCCCTAAGTTTTTCTAGACAAAAGGAAAAAATATATCATATTTTCCTGGTTTTCCAAGTGCATGGAAACCCTATTCAAGTATAGATAACCACACATATATTCTTAGACCCTTTGAGTGTTAAATCGCACCACCTAAATTCTAACTGTGCAGATATTCTCCATGTAAAAGTAATACGAATGTAAAGTGTTCTCCCCGACAAATAATGCCAGCCGGATGGAAATGCGAGGTAGATGGGTGGGGTTATAACATTATAACTGGGCAGCACGCACCACCCATTTGATAGGTCCTGGGGAGAACACTGAAAAACATATCAGAATATCACACACTTTGTTGGATGAAGCTAAATCCTTAAGAAAAGTAAGCTGATGGTTTAAAAATGGGGGATTGCAATATTCTTCTTAGCACAGCAGCTTACTACCTGTTGTTTACACACAAATGTATGAATTACACTAACGAGTTAGGGATGAGGAATATTGAATTTAGAGGTGTACCCATATTTGCGCAGAAGGAGAGTGCAAAACACTTAGTAAAAACCACCCTAATTACACCTGGCTGAGATTCGAACTTCGATCTCCCCTTCATCGGCAGTCTAGTATAGTACAAGAGTGACGCATGCGGCCACCAAAGAGGGTGGTTTTAAAATTAAATTGTTATGTGTTTTATCCGTGTGAATCTCAAAAGTGCCTTTATTAAAACAATATGGAGTTAAGAAGATACTCACAAGGCACGTGAAGAGGCGGTGGCACGTAAGGTTGCCCGGGCAGAGGTATAGGGGCAGTCATGTCACCCACGGCCTTCTCCAGGCTAGAGTAGCTCAGCACGCCCCTCATGATCAGCTCCTCCCGCTTGATCTCCTCGATCGCCGCGATAGTCGAACGAGCCTTGTCCTCCCTCAACGCCCCCTTCTTTTTCTTAGCAAGCGCCGTTGGTTTCTCAGGTTTGGATTCCTTCAATTCGACCGATTCGACGACTGCAATAACTGGTTGTGGTTGTGGCGTCGGCGGGGGTGCTTCTTCCGGTGGTGGGGGTTGCT
Source organism: Timema poppense (assembly GCA_902141375.1). NCBI lineage: Eukaryota > Metazoa > Arthropoda > Insecta > Phasmatodea > Timematidae > Timema > Timema poppense. Next base: position 42,240 of record CABFOV010003269.1, on the reverse strand, counting down.
TTGGCTCCTCTACTGGTGATGCGACCGGCGGTTTTTTAGCGGGAGGCACCACTTTCACCTGAGTCTTCTTGGCACCAGTCGCTGCTGCGGCCGCACCAACTTGTTTCGCCAGGGAGAACGCTAGCAACCGTTTCTTAGCTTGGGCTTTTCCGAGGACAGTGGCACGAGGAGTGGTAACGGGATGGGGTTCTTGTGATTGGGAGGGTGGTTTGGGCAATGAGGGGGACAGAATGTCTTCTTCCATGTTACTTGGAGAGTACCTTAAAACAAAATCGTGATCGGTTTTAATTTTAAAACATGAATGCAATGTAATTTACACTAAACTGAAAATAAAGAGCCTACATGAGTAACTTAAATTAAATCTACAAAAAACGACTATTAAAACCATGTAAGATTGTTAACAAACTTATAAATTACTTTCAGTGCAATATGTATACGTTCTATGAATAATTTAAGAGCTCGTTCCCAAAATCAATTGTACATTTTTTTTAGATGTAACTTATTGGAGAACCAATTGTAGTAACCAAACTGCTTTGAATTTTTTATTTATACTTGTCCAACCTTATTTTTGTGATTATGTTTTTTGTTACAAAATCCAACCAGTTCATGTGGTAGTGTAATGAAAATTACATTTTTTCGTCTTGCCCAAAACAAGTTAAATCCATGGACTAGACTCATTTTCAAAACAGGTCACCTAAATTATGGGATTTAGTACAGAATCAAGAAGCTCCAAATTTAGAAGATACTTATTTGGGAATAAGGAATGTAATCATTACTTACAAATCTACTTAAACAATGGATTTATTCAAATAAATGGCACATAGGGTATTAAATCATCCTGTTGGCGTTTTTCGCAACATATTTGGCTACCTATAACACAAGGACCCTTCACAACATTCAAAAATCTTAAGTTAAGTGAACATTAGGTGAATGTTAAGTTAAATGTATCATCATGGCTTCCATTTAAAAACACAAGGAGATCCGTTAAATTACATCCCCACTAAATGAATGTTATATGAACATTAAGTTGATCGTGATATTGACATAGGCCTAAACATTTTATTTACTGGTAGCTATGTTAGTTTGACTTAACTTACCATAAAAAAAACAATGTTTAAAAACACAGTTTATTTTAAGAGTGTTATTTTGACTATTATTGACTATTATATTAAGCACACCATAAATGTGCCTAGAAGAGATAAAAGCACTATAAAGCCCCCTATAAATATTATCTAGTCCGCGTCGGTGATGTTAGCAAATGAGACGATGCCACATCTACTGTCGAACCTTTGTCAAAATTAGTATGTGTAAAATTGTTTTCACCGAATGTGTGTACATAAAGTCAACTCTCGATAACTCGTACTGAAGAGTGTGGGGGTCTGTCCGAGTTACGAACAGTCTGTCTTATACAGGGGAGATAAAGTTGTGCCTAAGGAATTACTACTGATACTTTATCTGGAGTAATATCATACTTTAATGTGATGAGGTAAACAAGACACATAAACAAATAACACAATTAGATATTGGAATGGGGAAGGTTGAGATTACAATAGGTCTATAGTACTACTGGCAAACTATCTCTATACTGTACTCTATGTGCGGGGGTGAGAGGGGAGGGGTAGTAGTGCTGTGTTGCAAGATCTCCGTCAACCCCCTGTATTACACTACTTATATAAGATGATTACTCTGCCAGTATGCAGCTGGCGTGTTACTATTTAAAATATTACTTTCAGAAAATAATTTTGTCCGAATTATCGAGGTCCGAGTTATCGAGAGTTTACTGTACTACACTTGGAAAAGAAGAACATAAGTACTGTATCCAGGGCATCTACAGTAAAAGAGAGAGAGAGCTGATGACAGCTAGCACCAAAGGTTCTTTATTGCAAACGATGGCTGAAAGTGACTAATGTCAAACTATTCGAAAATAATGATTATTTACTTGGTAACACCATTAAGTCATTTTCAATTCAATTAAAAGTATTATCAAATGAGTCTAATAATACTCCCCTAAGGATTAGGCCTACTGTATAATTGGCGTTTTCATAACTTAATGAAAAAACAAAATCCTGGCATATTAATAAAGCAATTTTTTTTTTCTTTAGAGAGTGTAGCAACAAGAGATATTGTAGTACATGAAATAGTTTACATTAAAAAGTATTAATTATATTCACACTTTTATCTTGTTACTGGCCAACAAAATAAATGATGTTTATACAGCTTGTAAACAAGTGTAAAATACAAAGTTGGTTTGTATGACATTATTAACCGCCCTTATATCGATTTCAGGAGAGCACGCTACATTTTAGATGCTCATTGTTTAAAAAGCAGAGTTTGAAATGATCCAAACATTCTGCATAGAAAAAAAATAATCCAGAGAGTTATTTTAATAAGTCCAAGTTTCAATACTGTAAAAACAATTAACGATTAAGAATAGATTGTTTGTGTGAATGTGTTGACTCCCAAAAAACTAACAACAAATTAAGATTATGGTTTAGAAGATATATGCATGGTAACTTTTCACAGGCCTACCACCTCTCCTGCCATGGATGCGCTATATATTAGGATGTGCAAGACTCGAAAATTCGAGCTCAAGATGCGAGAAAAAAAATCTCGATCTCGTCTCAAACTTGTAAAATGGTTCTTTAAAAAAAATGAGAAATTTATCAAACACATATATAAACATGCAAATAGCTGCTCTAATAAATTTCCTAACCAAATCAAGTGACAACATATTATTTTTAACATTATTTGATGGTAAATATAATAAGGTTTAATTGGGAGTAAATATATTTTGGTTCTCACACATCCCTACTAGCCCAATATATAACTTAAGATATACAGGAATCTTTTAAAGTATCATTGCAAACAAACATTATAAAGTTATGTTTCAGAATTAAAGCCAACCAGGAGTAATCTCGTGCTTTTTCTGAACTAATGTTTCTAAGACAATATAGGTCATGCATGCCCTTATCTTTTTTGTGCATGTCCGAAAAGTGAGCAAAGGTGAATAGAATTTTCTTTTACGATCAGGTGGACAGACAGGCTGACAAATGAGGTCCTAAAAAGAGTGGGTGAGAAGATAATCATTTTGTATGTGATTCTTCGGTACAAAGAAAACTGGGTCAAACACAACTTTAGGAGGAACTACTTTCTGCATAACGTCATAGAAGGTTGAGGGAAAGAGGAGATTAGGAAGGAGGAGGATTCAAATATTGGATGACTTGAAGGAAAGAAGAAAATTCTGGGAGCTGAAGGAGGAGGCAGAGGACAGGGTGCATTGGAGGCCTAAGTTCACTGACAAAAGGAATGGACCTGTCGTAAGACACAACAAATAATGATAATAATGAAAACAATAATAATAAAAATAATACAATAATTATAATAAGCTTAATAAATAATAGAGCAAAACTGATAATGATGATGATAAATGGCATTAATAACAACAAAAAGCACGAGAATGATAATTTTAAATGGACACATTTGTCTAAAAGTGAACTCACCTGCTGGAGTCATTTGTGGCCTGGTCTTTACTCCCACCACTTGCTGGCGCCGGTATCGGTACAGACAATGGCTGTCCTACGGTCCTCGATTTTTCAAAAGCTGGTGTTAATGGAAGAGGTATAGATGGTCTTACTTCACTTTGCAGCTGAGGTGCTTGGAAAGGCAACGGTGCTACCCCCTGACTTGGCAATGGCGGCGCTTGAAATGGTAGAATGGGTCCCATACCACTCGGGGCCGGTACTTGTACAGGCATCGCAGGAGCAGGGTCCAACGGTAGTGGTGGAGGCTGAAAAGGCATCGCGACTCCCACGTCATTAGAAGGCTGTACAGAGTGAAAAGCTGCAGGCTCCGAATCACCTGGTGGTGGCGGTTCAGATTCATAGACATCCGACTCTGAATCTTCCGGATGAAGAGGTGACGACTGAAACATTGTAAGCCCTTGATTACCTTCAGGCTTATAAATAGAGGGACCTTGGTCATTTCCTGGATGAAACATCTGAGGGACTTGCTCGCCTCCGGGATAAAACATCGGAGCTTGTTGATTTGGTCCTTGATTAAACATCCCGGGTCCTGGGCCACCTTGATGTGGAGCGGGAGGATACATCATCGGTCCTTGGTTGCACTGCATCGCCGGCCCATGCGGGTACATCATTGGCCCTTCCCCTTGATGTGGAGGATACATCATTGGTCCTTGATCACCATGATGTGGAGGATACATCATCGATCTTCGATCGCCTGATGGTGGGCCGTGTTGGTACATTGGAGGTCCTTCATTACAAGGACCTTCGTGCTGGAACATTGGAGGACATTCGTCACCTCCGTATTGAAACATTGGTGGCCCTTGGTCGCCTCCATGCTGGAACATCGGTGGGCCTTGGTCACCTCCATGCTGGAACATCGATGGCCCTTGATCGCCTCCATGCTGGAACATCGGTGGCCCTTGATCGCCTCCATGCTGGAACATTGGTGGGCCTTGATCACCACCTTGCTGGAACATTGGTGGGCCTTGATCACCTCCGTGCTGAAAAGACCCTTGGTCCCCATCATGTGGGTACATCATAGGTCCCATGTCATCTTGATACATTGGCATAGGATTTTGTAGCAGAGGTCCGGAGTGAAATTGATGCTGATCACTTGATGACGATTCAAAAGAATCATCATTTTCTTGCCAGTAATTTTTTCTAGAATTACGCTGAGATCGTAAAGATCGACCTCGGTTACGCCTACGATTTGAGGATCTGCCCCTATTCGACGATCGGGGGTAGCGGCGACCTCTTCGTGGAGGATTGTCATAATCATGAGTGTCATTTTGTTGGTTGAATTCGTGTTGTTGATCAAAGTCATTCTTTTGGTTAAAGTCGTGTTGATCAAAGTCATTTTGTTGATTAAAGTCATCTTGTTGGTTAAAGTCATCATTTTGACTTAAAAATCCATCTTCTGGGAGAGGTATATCCATGTTTCAAAATTTGTAGCCTAATGTAATTTAAGTCTCTACTACACAATACAATGTCAAACTTTTAATTATCAAACATTTTTTTTATTATATAAGATAGTTTGGTATCAAACATGCTCACATTCCAACAATTACGCCCCTTTCAAGAGCACCATTTCATATTTTAAACCAAATTCATTAGGTGTATTCAGTAATAAATCTCAATTAATTATTGACACTTTTCACTTTAACATGAATAAATGGTATTACTGTATAATTTACATAATGAAATATTAAAAATTCTACGAGGACAAACGGCTAGAATAAGCTACGCATATCACAATCAGTATAGAAAACTACATTGTAAATTAGTGATGAATGTGTTCACGAAACATTTAATGTATTATAATATATCAGAACTAATATAGTGAAGATAAATAATATTCACACTTCAATTAAATAACCTCGAGAAAAATATTTACTTGTAGAAATATTTCACACGATAAACAAGAAATATTCCGCCATGAATCTATATCTTTTACAGTCTATTGGACTGTGATGCATGACTGTAGATACTTTGTGAAAATTTAGCTTGGTAACGAGTCATCATACGAACATGCAGGCTATGGTCTCAAAACATACTCACAACTTACAAGTATAAAGTACTAAGTAAAACAATAGTTTTAATTTGTTATCACAGGCCTATAGTGTACATTAAAAAATATACTGGATCTATTTTTAAATAATTCTTTATTTAATTTATATAATGTATAGTACAAAATTAAAACATTCACATTATTTATTTTAGACTTGTCGTCAACTTATGTTTTAGTTCTGTTGATGATGCTATATTAATCTATTTAAAATTTCCATATTTGACCATTTGTGGTTCATTAAAAGCAAATTATAATCAATCTTTTGGAATTTTAATGTCACTTAGTATATCTACCAATCTTGAAACTGTCTAATTCATTAAATCACAATTTTTATATATTTTGTTATAGTTTTCCTAGAGTATGATATATTATAAGTCATAACTTTAGCTATTACTACTCCTTACTTTAAACTACTTTAGAACGTTTTCTAAGATGTTAATTAATATAAGGGTTAAAAAAAATCCCTTGAAAGGGGGAGGGGAATTGAAAGAGTGAACCAGGAAAATACAACCTAAAATAAAATTATTTAAACGTGAAAAGAGCTAATGGAGCCACCGAACCCTATGGTAGGATGTTAGGTGTTACTGACAGAGCTATAGCGGCAGATTATTTTATATTGCTCAACTCTCGTGTGTCAATAGATCCTATCGAGCTGTTGCTTGTTAAAATTATGCTTTTACTCAACTATTTCATATAGTGATGAGTATGTATTACCAAAATACAGTTTAAATTTTGCTCTACAGAGCAGTTCATACTATTTCCAATATTTTGTTATTATTATTACTTATTATTGAAACGTTATTGATATTCTGGTGGTCTAGCGGTAAGGTGTCAATCCTCAGTCCCAGCACAGATTTATCTTATTGCCAAACCCTTCCTTTACCTCTGACAAGACGTGTATTAATCACAACTTGTGAATGTGTGGAGTGACAGACCTCCACTGTGGTTCGTATCTCACCTTAGGACCTCCATTTCATCCCACAATCATCCTACCATATCACATTGGCGTAAGTTATTGGAAATTATATGAAAACATCAATCAAGGGTTTGAATACACTGTACATATTTTAAACATAAATCAAAATAGTTCATGATTGTTTTTACATTCTTTATAATTAATAACACAAATCATCCATACATCATTTGTTATGTAGGACACAGCAAAGTAAAACCAAACACAGTGGAACTTTTAGAAGGCGTTGTCTATCTTCTTGTTTGTCAAGGCTAACCTACAAAGTTCTCTATTGAGTGGATGGAAGTCATAACATATGTTCGTGTAGAGCGAACGGGTAGTAAGACGCGGTGCTAACAATAATAATATCCTAAGGCCTCGCCCTTGAAACAATACTAGTGAGCACTAAGCAGAGATGCGTAACGGCGCGAGTTAAACTAAATAGTTATATAATTCACGTGTTTTAGCAAAAATGAGTCCTCTAAACCATAATAAAGCTTTAAACTCCTTTCTAAGTCTATGATTTATTAGATTTAGGCTACTTATTATTTTTATTTTTTCTATCTGAGTATTTTGTTTCTATAGAAACAAATATTGAATGCAACTATTTACAATTTGTAATTTTTGAAATATATATTTTTCTTAATATGTTTATAAAGACCTCTAAAATTTATCACATTATACAATGATTTCTTCAACGAATAACTGTGAATCACCTTTTCTACCATCGTCAAAGTTTACATGTTCAGTCAAATTTCTCAATGTCAAACAAAATTATTTTTTGAATGAAAATATATTATTGGAATATAATTTAGAGCCTGAGGTGAATAAATTGTTAGTATTATTAATAACGTTATTTAAAGAAGACATGCACATTAAACAATCAACAAATATTCTATGATTAATTAATAAATAAATATTTATCAATTTTTAAATAAACGGAAATAATATGCTAAGGCCACGGTTCTTAATTTATTTTTGTTTTCCTGTTGTATTTTGGAAATTTAATATTTGTAACCATCAATACAAAAAATACAAAATTCCAGCCATATGAAAAAAAAGGTTTTTTAAAAATAGTTTTATATCCATATAAGTTAATTAAAAAAATCTCAACTTAAATCACAGAAGAAAAAAACATTTAAAAGAATGTCACACAATGACCCCAAAATTATTTTTACATACAATAGTTAACATTTCTATTAGGCCTAAACTATCGCAACTGAGCAAAACCTAACCTTCTAGGTGTCATGAAATTCCATGATTCTGAAATACTTTTGACATTTACTTTGCTTTACTTTTTTAAACTACCAATCTAAAATTATTTTAATTATTAATTGAGTTTGTTATCATAGGAAATTTGCTTTTGTTGACATCATGTAAGGTCCTATAGACAGTAAAATATATTAAATTTATCATATTATGGTAAATAAATTAGCTTTGTCATCCTTATAGTTTAGTATAACAATATCAATTATCCAAGGGGCCAAGAAAATTTCATTTGTTTGGGTATTTATTAGAAATATAATGTGAGGGTAAGGTTTCCAGACTAGTAGTAAGAAAATGTCGTAAAGAAGTCTGTAATGTGTTATTAAAAAAAGTGTTAAATATCTATAATCATAAAAAATAACAAGGCTATAAAATAACATACATATTTTTAATTGATTTCTTGGCAACTACATTAGTTAAATTTGCAGATAAACACAAGGGGCCTGTACTGTAAAAATACCTTCCCTCTTGAATACATTTAAGGTGGGTATAGACATGCAACATAACATTTTAACATAACACCACCACATCACATATTCAGTTTGGACGGTACCATGTAACAACAAAACGTGTCCAATTTATTCATAACATATCAAAGTTTTCTTCTTCCTATGAAATGTTTCAAAGCTGCGACTAAGTCTTAGTAGTTAGTCTAAGGTAAATCAGAGTTGACCTTCAACTTTAACATATTTTAGCACTGTGTCCTAGTACCGGTTCGGATTACACACTTATGTACTAATTACACTAATGGTTTTAGGTAAGAGGAAGGTTATATCTATAGGAAATGTAGTTCCATTTGCTTGTAGGGAGAATGGAAAACCTTTGTGGAAAAATCACTCTCAGTACACCCAATTGAGATTCAAACCTCGATCTCCCCGTCATCTGCAGTCTAGTCTACCACAAGAGTAACGCTTCGGACAATGAGGTTACTGAAGCGGGTTTCAACTTCAACATTTTGAAGCTTCACGTCCTACTATTTTCTATCGTATTATCTTAATCCTTTTAAATTTTCAAAATGTAGATTGTTAAGGGATCGATAAAAGCGAGGTTGAGGGTTGTTATTGACGCGTGTTTGTAACACAGGTGAGTTCATCATCCAGGGATTGGGTCGGCTTGTTCCCGCGAGGTTGGGTCAACCTTCAACAGTATGTAACGTTTGAGTGGACAGATGAGAAACCTTATGAAGAGGTCACATTACGGAGGAATCTTCTGTTCTGTAGCAAATACCACGCTCAGTTGGTCTTTACGGAGCGAGAGTACCAGTTTGTTTTCGTCAACAAGCAAATCAAGGTTGTATATAACAGCCATAATGGCGGGCATTAAAAGTACATTTTCTTCAACGAGAATTTATTCTGTAACTGTTTTAGTATGTCCATCTTCCGCTCACATTATGTTTATTTAGATTATCATTCTTACAAATGTGTCTAATAATAAAAATGTATTTATGTGGTTCTACTTTCAACACTGGACTACCCCACTTTGAAAGACCCTAAGGTGATTAGTGATCAAATCCCACTAACCCAAATTGACACCACTCGCCTAAGTTTATGCGTGGTCTAACGTGCTACCATACTCTCGCATTGGTCATACTGTAGACATCCATTATTCGCTTTTAAAATATTATTTCATTAATACTTTCCTTGAATTATTATTTTTTAAGTAATGAAAATATGACTAGGCCCCCTAGTATTTAATTTTAACTTTATTTTACCAACTAGATAATATTAAAAGGGCTATATCTAAAATTGTAGATTTTTTGGATTAATGAAAGGTGTAATATTTCGGTGTTCCGCTAATAGCATTTTTGAGGTCAGAATAAAATTGCTGTTGATACAAAAAAAAAAAATGCTCTAAAGGAATCAGTGATACTTTGACGACATACACCACGGCCCTATCTTATAAGCTACACCATAATGAAACCAATCAAGGTACTGTAACTAGGTTTCTTTTCACGGTTAACACGGGCTACAAATAAAACATTTACATGTTTTTATCTCACTGCTTTGCGTACACTTAATTGATGTTTGATTAGGTTGGTTGGCTCTGGTGGGATAAGGTGGAAAGAAACTGATAGGCATTTATCCTGGACAAGAGAGAATTACCTCATTGTTACTTTGACGACAGGTTCTCGGGAAAAGCGGGTACTTCAATTTCCTTCTGGCGGAAAAAATGGCCGGCCTATTGAAGTATGATTTCATTCCTTTCGGGTTAGACGTGGACTACTTGGGTGTGAAACCTGCGCACCATACTTGCACAGTAAGTTGTTGTTGATGATGACTGGTAATTAACATTTCATATAACTGTCTTATCAAGGTGTTGTATGTACAACATTCCAGATATTAATATTTGTACACATTAAAGCAAGTTGTTTGCTCTGCTTCAGTGGCCGCACGGTCTAAGATGTCACTCGTGTTAGACTAGACTGCCGATGACAAAAAAAGATTAGGGTTTGAATCTCGGTCGGGTGTACTGAGGGTGTTTTTTTCCCTAAATGGTTCTCCACTCGCCCTTTCATACAAATGTGGGTACACTTCCTCTAAATTTAACCTTCCTTATCCTTAACCCCGTGAGAGTAATTAGTATATATGCATACAACCAGAATAGGTAGTGAGACGTGGTGCTAAAAGTAAAAGTTATTTGCTCCAGTCATAGTTCTAAAATAAACGAACAAACTTTATTTTGTTCTCTCGAGGTGACCTGGTGGTCTAGGGGTAAGATGTCAGACTTCTCTGCTGGCGGCCGGGGTTCAATCCTCGGTCCCGGCACAGATTTATCTGATTACCAAACCCTTCCTTCACCTCTGACAAGACATCTTGTGAATATGGGGAATGCCAGGCCTCCACCGTGGTTCGGATTCCATGTTAAGCTGTAGGTCCTCCATTTCATCTCACAATCACCCTACCATTACACATGAGCGTAAGTGCGTATAACCCGAACGGGTAGTAAGACGCGGTGCTAATAATAATAATAACAATAATAATATTTGGTTCTCAGTGTGTTCGTGCGATTGAGCTAGAAAGAAACGCCCGCAGCAATCTAACTATGCAGGTAAGGATTTGTAACATTAAACATTCTATATTATGGTAATGTGTTTATAATTGTGAACTGGTACCATACATTTTAAGATGGGAGGGAAGGTATAATCTTAAGCCTTTTATTTTTCGGTTTTTATAGAGAAACTTTTTTTTTTGGGTCAAAATTAATCAAATTCTACTCCGGTAGAAACATAACGGTTTAGTTTCCTTCACCTGGTGATATCAACATTTCTTTGATAATATTTCAAGAGCATAGCTGCATCAGATGAAAACTTTTTTTTAAATTAAGAGAAAAATTTGTTGCTAAATTCTTTTGACATCCTTGATGGATATTTAACAACTGTTGAGGTCACTGCTTGAAGAAAATTAAACTCTTAATGTTTCTATTGGAGAAATATTTAATTTATCTGGACGAAAATAAAATAAAAATGCTATAAAAACTGCAAAAAACACCGATCTTTTCTCGTGTTCTATTCCACCTCGTCTTAATGTATCATAAGAGGGATGAGAACATTGTCGTGATATTTTGATAGCAAAACTTTGCAATACTCTAATGTTAAAACAGTGTTATTTAAATACCAGGCCATTAATTTGTGTTACTTTATGAAGGAGGCAAAATCCAATTTTAAAGTGATACATTTTTAGTCATTTTGGAAATTGAACCTGGCATCTATAGCTCAAAAGACAGATGGTCTACCAACTGAGCCAAGGTGTCAGATTCTTACTGAACAAATTTTCAAAGCATGTATCTAATATATTTAATTAACTTCTCAATAAAACTCTGTTTTTTTGTTTTTTTTTGCAATTGGGCATGAGAAAATATTTTATACAAAAATCACCCCAATAAAATTGACACTTAACCTATAACAGTGTTTCCCAAACTTTCATCGGTTGCCTATCTCTTACAGGAGGGAAGGGGGGGGAGGGGTTTACGATCTACGTGCCACTTTCAGCTGTCCATAAAAAAAAAGGGAAACAATAAAATGTTGTTACAAATTTTAATAAAAATCTAGTGGTAAGCTAAACAAAGCTCTGTGACGAGAGGGAAAGAAATGGTTACGAAAGTCAATGACGTCATTAAAATCTGGGTTGATAGTTAAAATGTTTACCAGACTCACTGATCAGCATCATTATCATCATGAACTGTTTCCAGACTGTGGTCGTCGGGTCAGTTTTGTAAAATTCCTCCATCTTCCTCTGTCCTTCCAATATTTCTCATCTCTTACTCTTGTCCATTCTCCTTCACACTTACTGTTAACTGCTCCTCCCCGCTCTTCCTTGGTCTCTCTTGTGGTCTTTCTCCTTCCAAACTCCAGCATTCTCTTCTTGGGACTTAATATTATCGAAAAAAAAATGCTATGATTAATAAAACTCGGTGGTATCCCTGCGGGTACACAGAGACACTGGACCTGGTCACTAAGTTTTCTTACCCGTCCTGTCTCATTATCGTTCAATAGTTGAAGAGTGAATTGGAGATAAACCAACACCTGAAGGAACGCCTAGACACTGCCGAACTTGAACTAAAGGTGAGCGTGGCCGCGCAAAACAAGTTGAAGCTAGCCGCCCACCAAGTACACCAGGAGAAACTCGCCTATCAGAAGTTTGTCAGCGAGATGCTCTTTGCGCTGTCACGAAGAGGTATCGTCAAGGTCATTGACAGCCAAGGAGTTGAGGTAGGACTAACAAAATGGGAACTATTATTTAGACTTAGTTTACCCCTACGCCAGATTTAATTATGTGGGGGACCTCAGGATGGCATACAAAATACAGTTTATCACTTTTCTTTATCTCCAGGTTGGGTTTCCTCTTTTAGGAAATTGTGTTGCGCGTTTCACATTCCTCCCTGATAAGTTCTGATAGAATGAAACCTAGGTCAATGGATTGCGTGATAACTATTGATTTTCTTCAAGTGAGAGCCATTACCGCTTTGTTCATTGGCAGCAATGTAAAGTGTTAAGTCTTACCCGCCTCGGTGGCGTAGTTGACTAACGCGCTTGTCGTGTTGAGCTCTACTGCTGAGGACGGGGAGATTGAGGTTCGAATCTCGGTCGGGTGAACTGGGGGTGGTTTTTCCTAAATGGTTTTCCACTCTCCTTCCACGCAAATGCGGGTTCACTTCCTCTAATTCAACCGTCCCAATTCCTAATCCATTAGAGTAATTAGTATTTAAAGCGTATAGCCCGAATGGGTAGTAAGACGCGGTGTTAAGTCTTCTTTTCATTTTAAAATACATTGTTTTTCTACCCACTTTTCGTGTACCTTCTTAATATATATCTCATACTACCTCAAAACATCAAAAATAGGTTTTTTTTTAAGAGATATAGTTTAATTTATTAAAAACTGGCCAGAAGAAATAAAAAAATTAAGATTTTTTTGTTTTAATGTCTGTTTGAAGTAAATAAAAGCGTTGCTCAGGGTAACTGAGCAATGCATGGTGTGGCTACCCCAGGCAGCGCTAGGTACTTCCGCTAGTAATTATAATCTTCCCCCTCTCACAAACCTACCAGCCTCTTCTTTTCCCGCACCTCTCCCTCCGACTTCCTTCCTACCCATTCCCGCTTCCCTGTGTGTAGATTCTGGTTCAAAAAGTGTCGTCTCAAGCGGCTCAGGCAGACCCCCAGATCAACACCAGCGCTAAGATGTCTCATCGTGAGCGTCTTCTCAAGGCTGTGATCGGTTCGCAGGAGCAGACCATCAGGGAACTACTCCGGCGTCTCGAGGATGCCACCAAGGTATTGTCTCAAAAAAAAAAAAATCTACAGTTCAATCATTGACAGCGACTATAAATGATTAGTATCACAAAATAAGTGCCTAATGGTTTAAAGATGTATGAAATTAGTATAGAAAGCTCCGCTTTGGTGGCCGCGTGGTTAAGGCCGTGTTTCTTTGATGTATTGACACTGTTTTGGTAATATTTGTGTTACCCTAGGTTAAGGTTGGTGGAAATGTAAGGGATGCAAGAAAAAGTGTCAGTGTTTATGCAGTTCTTATATATATTATAAATTATTATCCCTAATTCCTAAAACAATTAGCTTAATTAGTACATAAGCGTATAACCCGAACAGATACTAAGACGCTGTATTAAAATTAAAAAGAAGTAATAGCTCCTGTCTAAAAGACCGAGAGTAACGATCATAAGGCTCATTGTGCTGACCACATGACACCCTCTATTCAAACATGTTGGCACTATCTTTGCCAACATATAAGGCGGCCACTCGAATGGTTGCTAGTTTGCTGGGCGCCATGGAGGTTTTTTTTTATAATAAAATAAAACCATTTTGTCTTTGCTTGGATAAAATAAAAAAGATCAGAAAGCCTTTGTGTATAGCATGACATTTATTTGAAATTTTTCAGGCGAAACCTGTGTCGAAACTGAACTCTGACATGTCACTTTTGGACCTGGAAGATACCTCAGACACCGACTCAAAGATAACGGAAACGGGGGGAAGTCTTTCAGATTCTGAAGATAAAGTGAAGGTCCAAGATCGTGGAGACATTGTTCAGTCTAGTCGAAGTTTCACTCTTCGAGATATGAAAGCAGAGCCTTTTAAAAACGTTGATGTTGCTCCGACCTCCTTGGTCGCCATCGTACCACATCACCAATCTGTGACCCCACCGGCTAAAACAATAGAATGTGCTCCTAATATTGCAAATGACGAGAATTCATGTGCTGTGTTTGACGACGACGGTGTTTCTGCCAAGCACGAACTGCAGACATCGGAACAAAAAAACTTTGGCAAATTGACCGGTGAATTAAATGTCACTGCGATTGGGGATTATGAAAGAGTTTGTGATGAAGGAGTTTTGAGGGGAATTAATGCATCTACATCTGGGGATGATGTCCACAGCGACAATCAATCGGAAACCAAGACAAAACCTGTTGCCTTTCTCATTAATGGAGATCATATGCAGTATGCGATTGTACGGTAAGTGTTTGTTTGGAACTGTATATTTTACAATATTAATTCTATCTAGAGAGGAGATGCTAGAATTCTCGAATCTCTTTAAGCAAAAACAATATATATATTTTTTTTAAATTGTTTATGACTTAATAGATATGAAAACTAAATTTAATTTGTCATTGGCACCAAGCCTTAAAAAACTTTTTTTCAAATTAAATTTTAAATGTTTTAACTTTAACCAAAATTTTACCTTTTTAAAGATTTGAATTTGGATTAGGGATTCTCACAAATTCTAAATATTTGGAGGATTCGAGAAATATACTGTTCTAGCCACTCATAAATTATTCTGTCATAGATTTATTGCTGTTAAATTTAAACATAAACTCATTTTATCACCTTTCCAAGGTAAGTGTAAAATTATGGCTTACATAACTTATTAGAAAAATGTTTTTGATTAGGAGTTTTTTTTTGTGCTTCTATAAGACTATAACAAACAAAATATGATGTTGGTTAATTTTTTTTTTCGATTATCGACATTCGTGCACTCGACACAATTGTTTAAAAAAAAGTTTTTACTATTTTTTGTGCTTTTAAAATTGGGTCTATTAATAAATTGATGCAAGAAGGCGTGAATGAGGAAAATTAAGAGTAAATGCGCCAGTACTTGCCTGAGGGCAAGCCATTCTATATTTGACAAAAATACCTTATTTATCAAGATACACAGATTTAGCTTTGTTGAGCAATAATAAAGAAACTGTTGTGAGAAATGTAAACGTTTCATTAGAGGTTAGTAGGAAAATAGGTTTAGAAGTGTACGCTAAAAAGACAAAGTATATTATCATACAGAGAACACATTGTGGAAGATAATTTAGAGATTACTAAGAACATATCATTTGACAAGGTTAATGAGTTTAAATATTTAATAACACTTTTAGCTGACAAAAACAAACGGTATTAGATTGAAAATTAGGACAAGAATACAGTTTAGAAATGCATACTATTAATCACTAATCAGTCAGTAAGCTGTTGACATCTTCCCTGCTTTCAAGGATTATAAAATAATAATTCTACCGGTTCCTCTTTTGGGTGTGAAACGTGGTCTCTAACCTCACATGACGAAAACACATCTAGAATGTTTTAAAACAAGGTGTTTAGGGAGAGATTTGGTCTAAAAAGGGATAAGGCTACTGGTCATGGGAGGAGGTCAAATAATGATGAGTTACATACCCTTTACTCATCAAAGGACATTGTTAGGATAATAAAGTCTCGTAGATTATAGTGGGCAAGACATGCAGTGAAAATGGGAGAATCTAGAACTGTGTTCAGGGTATTGATTGGCAAACCCAATGGAAAGATTCCATCGGGAAAACCTAGACACATTTGGGAGGATAACATTAGATAACAAGAGATAAGGTGTGATGAGGGGGACTGGATAGTAATAGTTCAAGATAGGGATAGGTGACCTGATGGTCTAGGGGTAAGGTGTCAGACTTCTGTGCTGGCGGCCGGGGTTCAATCCTCGGTCCCGGCACAGATTTATCTGATTACCAAACCCTTCCTTCACCTCTGACAAGACATCTTGTGAATGTGGGGAATGCCAGGTCTCCACCGTGGTTCGGATTCCACGTTAAACTGTAGGTCCTCCATTTCATCTCACAATCACCCTACCATTACACATTAGCGTAAGTGCGTATAACCCGAACGGGTAGAAAGACGTGGTGATAATAGTAATAATATTATTATTTGGGAGTATAAAATGTGAATTTTCTGAACCTACTGATTATATCAGAATGTGATTTACAAATTAACCCAACTCTAGAACAAACATATCACCCAGTTCTCTGGCCGTTTATGCATAGTAAAAGGGGAAGCCCCAATTCCACTAATGATGATTTTTTCATTTTTACCATTCTGGGAATTGAACTTGGGACCCTTAACTCAGTACAAACACAAGATACCGGCTTAGCTCATAGCTAAGCTGCTATACTTAAAATTAGTAAGTCAAACTAATGTCTGAAATGATTTTTTTTTACAAACTTGGTCATTCTTCACATGTATTATCTCAGCATAATATGTTAGTTCTATTGAACCCTTTATTTTCATGGTGTGGAATTAATTATCTAATGGTATGACTATTTGCTTGGCATGTTTAGTTTTCATCATGAACTGTTTCCAGCCTAAAGCTGGGTCATTTTAGTAGAATGCCTCCATCTCCCACCATTCTTCCGTTTTACTCTTGTCCAGTCTTCTCTCACGGACACACACGCTTTTATCTGCTTCTATTTATTGGTGTCCCTTATGGATACTTCATCTCCATCATTCTCCTTGCTATTCTTTCCATTCCAATACTCATTACATGACAAACCATCTCATCTTTACTTCCTCTACTATCCCATGTACTCCAACATCCTCATTACATGACCATACCATCTCAGTCTTGCTTCCTCTACTATCTCATGTACTCCAACATCCTCATTACATGTCCATACCATCTCAGTCTTGCTTCCTCTACTATCTCATGTACTCCAACATCCTCATTACATGTCCATACCATCTCAGTCTTGCTTCCTCTACTATCTCATGTACTCCAACATCCTCATTACATGTCCATACCATCTCAGTCTTGCTTCCTCTACTATCTCATGTACTCCAACATCCTCATTACATGTCCATACCATCTCAGTCTTGCTTCCTCTACTATCTCATGTACTCCAACATCCTCATTACATGTCCATACCATCTCAGTCTTGCTTCCTCTACTATCTCATGTACTCCAACATCCTCATTACATGTCCATACCATCTCAGTCTTGCTTCCTCTACTATCTCATGTACTCCAACATCCTCATTACATGTCCATACCATCTCAGTCTTGCTTCCTCTACTATCTCATGTACTCCAACATCCTCATTACATGTCCATACCATCTCAGTCTTGCTTCCTCTACTATCTCATGTACTCCAACATCCTCATTACATGTCCATACCATCTCAGTCTTGCTTCCTCTACTATCTCATGTACTCCAACATCCTCATTACATGTCCATACCATCTCAGTCTTGCTTCCTCTACTATCTCATGTACTCCAACATCCTCATTACATGTCCATACCATCTCAGTCTTGCTTCCTCTACTATCTCATGTACTCCAACATCCTCATTACATGTCCATACCATCTCAGTCTTGCTTCCTCTACTATCTCATGTACTCCAACATCCTCATTACATGTCCATACCATCTCAGTCTTGCTTCCTCTACTATCTCATGTACTCCAACATCCTCATTACATGACCCTACCATCTCACCCTTGCTTCCTCTACTATCTCATGTACTCCAACATCCTCATTACATGACCATACCATCTCAGTCTCGCTTCCTATACTATCCCATGTACTCCAACATCCTCATTACATGCCTATACCATCTCAGTCTTGCTTCCTCTACTATCTCATATACTTCAACATCCTCATTACATGCCCACACCATCTCAGTCTTGCTTCCTCTACTATCTCATGTTATCCATGCACCTCCACTCTTGCCTGGACAACTTCATTCCTAATCCTCTTTCTCCTTGTTACATAATGTTTAGTTTTATTTTGTTAAAATAAAAATATATGTTGACCTATCAAACTATATGATGGGTTTATGAAGCTTCAACATGTCAAAGTCGAAGGTCGACTTGGTTTTTCCTCGACTTCGACAGCCACAATAACCTTTTCAGTTTGTGGAGTCAATTCTAGATGAGGGAAAATATTTTGATATATTATGAAAAGATTTGAAATCTCTCATTAATTATGATATATTTCAACATATATTTTGCTAACAGCTACTAAACATTATTTCAACACTGACTAGTGATTAAATGACATCAACCTTCCTCATTGGCCGCATGGCTTAGGGCATCACTCTCGCAGTAGACTGGTCTGCCGCGGACGGTAAGATTGAGGTTCGGATCATCTTTTTCGGGTGTACTGAGCGTGTTTTTTTCCTAAACGGTTTCCCACGCTCCGTCTGTTTATATGCAGGTACACTTCCTATAAATGTATCCTTACTCATCCCTAAAATCATTAGCGTAATTAGTACATAATGTATATAACCTGAACGAGAAGTAAGACACGGTGATAAAAATGTGACCTCTCTTACATAAGATTATATCAGTTCATTAAAAGAATAAGTGCACCGTGTTATAACTCCAAACCTTTCTCTTCACCAAGATTCACTTTATAAATATTTTTTATTTATTTTTTAGCACCAGGTCTTACTATATGTTCGTGTTATGTTCTTAGTTATTAATTACACTAATGGTTTTAAGGAAGAGGAAGGTTAGATCTATCTGAAGTGTACCCCATTTGTATGGAGGGAGACTGGAACAACCATTGATATACTCGACCGATATTCGATCCCCCCATCAGCAGTATTCTAGTCGATTGTGAAAGTGCGACCTTGGATCATGCAGCCAATGAAGCGTTGTCATTCTTAATTGAACTAGTATACAGGACTCTATAATTCTAATCTATACCTAATTAGCCAATATTTGTTTTGAAAGCTGTGGAATGTCTGTCTTATATTTAGTTTTGTTGACAGGTATTGAGTAGACCACATCCTGGAGGCATTTAGACGGCAATATTTAGAGACAAATCAAGTTCACTTTGCATGTCATGTAGTTTAAAATAACAAAATATTGTGAATGTTAACTAAATTCTCGAGTAAAGCTAACAACACTAACGATTGAAAAGTTCCTTTTTTACATTTTGTGTTTTGTTTCCTTTTAATATTCCCTTTGATGTCTTGTGTTTGTTTTATATATTGTATTTGTGTGTGGTGTTTGGGTTTCTTTTTAGTTTATTTGTGTGTTTTACTGCTACAAGTATAAATGGATTGTGAATTTATCTTATGAATAAAAAAGTTATGTTTTAAAATAAATTTAATTGATGGGTTTTTTTTTAGCACCGTATCTGGCCATACACATACATACTAATTATTATAATGTATTAGGGATGAGGAAGGTTAAATTTAGGGTAAGTGCACTCACATTTGTGTGGAAAATCATTTAGGAAAAAAACACCCTCAATACTCCTGATAAGGATTCGAACCAGGACTTCTCCTTCATTAGCTGTCCACTCTTTTGCAAGAGTGATGCCTTAAACCATTTGATCACCAAAACTGGTTAAACCGATGTTAAATTAGTAAATTCCATTTCATTTCTTGAATATCGACCGCCTCTGTGGTCAAGAATTACCGACTACAGATCTACGGTTCCAGTGTTTGATCCTTGGCACTTCTAGAGTTTTTCTGTGAAGCATTTGATCCGGAACAAGGTCAAACTCGGCCTCTTGAGGACAAATAGAGAGCTACTTGAATAGCGGCTCCGGTCTAAAAAACTGAGATAAATGGCCAAAGGGTTCTTTGTGCTGACCACATGACACCCTCAATCCACAAATGTTAGCATTATCGTCATTAACAGCGGCGTATAGTCATGACTTGATAAAAATATGTACACACAGGTCAGTTTATAAAGTACATTTTTTTATAATAAGAGCCATTTTGAATATAAAAACACATTTATTTGCAGTCAACAATAATTACATTGATAATGTGTCTCAAAAGCAACCGCTGCAGATCATATGACTTGACACATGAATACATGAAAGTAGATCTTGTCACTTTTTTTTAGCTGTCGGATAAGGTTCTTCCTAAGAAAATTGGATTGTAAAAGCTAGACCTTGTGGAGGAAGCATGTGCTAATAAAATATAATAACCTTTCCCGTGGTTGAGATCTTTGAGAGGGCTATTTCAAATACCATCTCAGGCTTCACCTAGTGGCAAAAATGGTTACTAAAGTAAGAGTTACTTAGATGTCTTAAGTATAGTCACATTCCTACTATCCAACTTACAATACGTGTCTGCGAAACAATAATAAAAATAACATATTTGATAATCACTTAGCTTAATCTGATGAATCCATTTCAGTCCATGATTGACATGCCCAATATTAATAACAAAAAAATGTTGGAATGGGGCACTCAACCACATCTTAATGACAAACAATTCTATCATGAAAACCACCATTTGACCATCATGTTTGATAAACAAACGTTTTTAAAAACAATATTGTGTATATTATTTTACTATAAGACACACAAATAATACATTTGCTTGGACACGAAATAATCCAGGCTGGTATTTAAAAAAAAAAAAAGATTAAATAGAGACGCTCTTATATTTGTTAGTTACGGTTACATCCGCATCTAAATATCATATTCTTTAAATTGAAAAAAAAATGACAGCCGGACACGGGAATCTAACTCGAGACCTTTAACTTAGTATGCCAATTCTCTAACCACAGAGCTATCCAGGAGCTGCGCTATGCCCACGGTCATTATTTTAAGGCAGAGTCCATAACAGATTCTGCCTTAAAATATGAGTGTGAGTGAAGAATAACCCTGGGTACGGGATGACTCCTTGTTAGCCCAGTGGTAGAGCGTCGGTATACTAAGCCATCCAGGTGTCGTTTTTAAACCTAAAGAATATGAAGGAAAAAAAAAATCAACCAAGGAATTATTGAATTTGAGAATTAATTTCAAGACACATAAAAAGTATTCAATAAGATTATATTTATTTTATAAAAACAAATGGTGACCTGGCGGTCTAGGGGTAAGGTGTCAGACTTCTGCGCTGGCGGCCGGGGTTCAATCCTCGGTCCCGGCACAGATTTATCTGATTACCAAACCCTTCCTTCACCTCTGACAAGACATCTTGTGAATGTGGAGAATGCCAGGCCTCCACCGTGGTTCGGATTCCACGTTAAACTGTAGCTCCTTCATTTCATCTCACAATCACCCTACCATTACACATTAGCGTAAGTGCGTATAACCCGAACGGGTAGTAAGACGCGGTGCTAATAATAATATAAAAACAAGAGATAAACAACTTTTCATGATATAAGAGCATAATTATATTTTCAATTATTAAAGTACTGCAAGTATTTTGTTAGTAATGATTTAATTGGAAACACCTCTAAAATACTTAAATAAAACAATAATTGTCACATATCTAAACGATATTTATAAAGAGTTGTAACCAAGAGTGAAGAAATCTCATTCTCCTAGAGGGGAAAAGAATGGAGTGAGTGTATTTAATCAAGAATAATCCTACAGTTAATACTAATAAAAAAAAAAAACTTACTCCTTTTCTTAAACATACAAGTTTGTTTAGTTTCAAGAAACTTTAACTCCACCTATTTATGTTCATGGTTTTAACCAATTATTTGTTGTTTTTTTCATTGCATCTCACCACCCAGTTGTTTGTAAGCGTGTAACCATAAATAACCCATGCGACCAAGTAATATCAATCCATAGCTATGAACCTCTACTAGAGCTAAGATTAACTTGACTTGATATAGTATTCATGGTTGAAGTAGATGTAGCTTCAGCAACTTTAGTTTTAAGACTAAAAAGTTTGTAAACATAACTACGGATTTCCGTACTCATAACAAACATGATAGCGGAGTTACTGCAGAAGTTGATGACTCCAAGAGTATAGAACATGATATAAAGTGCCTCACCCTGCCAGAATTGCTGCCAGGGTGTCCATTCGGTCATAGTCATAACTTTTACCATGAGAATGTTAAACGGAAGATGGCATACAAAAAATACAGCAGTAATCACAAGAAAAATCCTAGCAGTTTTTTCTCTAGATTTTATTTCGTCATTCTTACTCATAGACGCTGACTGGACTATTTTTTTTGTAATTTTAAAGAACGTCATTATGTAAAATATAGCGATCAGCGAAAACGGCACAACGAAGACAAAAACCACCTGAGACACAAGAAGTGAGAACCAGTACAATGTTGATGTGTTGTCCAAATAAATACAACCGGCCGCTTCTCGAACATAAGATGTGAAGTAGGAAGGAATAGATAGTGAGATTGCAAAAATCCACACTGCAAGATTCACCCCGACAACCCGCCTTTTGGTGCTATCCACGTCTGCCGTGTGGCTCTGAAAACAATTGGCTATCATGTGATATCTTTCAATGCTGAGGGCAGTCGACATATATGAAATAACAATGAGATAAAATAAGGAATTGGAATTGTATATCTGGCATCCCAAATCACCAAGCCGCCATTCTTCTGTAAGTAAGTCGATCAAGTGTATTGGCTGCACAATTAATAGCATAAGGGTGTCGGCTAGAATCGTACTAAATATGTATAAGTTTAGTGGTTTCCATAAAGATCGCTGCTTGCAATAAACGAGAAGAAGAGAAGAGTTTAAAACCAATCCAAACACTATAATTAAAACTGTTATTACCGCACTTATGTTCTTATACACTGATAAACCTTGCTTCAACTCTTGGTAACATTCACCATAAAATGATGACTGTAATCCAGCTTCCAGAAAGTTGTGCACACATCTTGGGTCATATATTATATTTTCATCTGTGTTGTTGAAATACGAGCAGCTGTCATTGGTCAACTCGAAGAACAGCGGAGCCGCGAAGTCATCTTGTGTGGTGTTGCATGTAATACTAGCTTTATCTTCTCGGAGATAACTTGCAATGAAATCATTAAAGTTGTTAACTATTCTCTCCACAAACTCATAAGTGCAACAAGGTACCAATCCTGGTTCATTAATTGGTCGATCTCCGATCCCTAACTTTGCTTCTGCACATTCGATAAATTGCTGGTCCATTTTAAATGGATAACACATCTTGTCACTTGTGCTTTCATTCATTTTAATTTGTTCTAAAATTTAGTAACATTGGTTAAAAAAAGAAGCTATAAGATACACTATGATAGAATCGTCAGCGGAACAACTGGCTAGCTGTTTCTTAGAAGCTAAACTGAACATTTTTCATAGTCATACAAATTATTTATAGTTTAAAACAGGTTTTTCCTATATTCAACCAACTTCAAGATGATATTCTGCAGACACATCAACACAAGTCACTTTTTATTTTGTTACTAAACTCAATTTTTACTAAATATTAAACAAAATACCATAGCATTAATAAGATGTTAAAAATATGAGTTTCTGTAATTAAAGAGATATAATAACAATATAAAAAGTGTGTGTGTGAACTTGTACAATTTTTTATCTCTCACATTCCATATTTTTCGGCATTGAAAAAATAATTGCAACTCAGGTTACTAAAAAAAACATTCCAGGTAATTTATTTTTTAAGCATTGTACACCTATAGGAATGAAATATTAGAGCCACCATAATGAGAAGACAGTGAAAATTCTTTGTTTTCTGAACAATATTAGTTTAGTTTTTTATAAATACAGCCACAGTTCTTTAGACAACCTTTGACACATTATTTCACTTTCTGTATACCATACAACAACTTTACTCAGAATATTAAAATATAAACTGTGTCCAAGTTTGTTTGCCTGTGGGTGTACATATTGTTTGCTGCCGACCAAGGACAGGATTTGTAAAGCGGTTAGCATTGACCTTTAGTAAGCACCAGGTTATTACATCGTGTTGTATTCTGGTACTTGTATGGAGAGGATATATCCTGAATGGTTGATTGTTTCTTTTTAACTAATGGTTCTAGGTTTGATTCCAATTTATAGGTGTAAATTATTTTAATGAAATTAGGTAGTATAGATTTTCATTTCTTAACCAAACGACTTGTAAAAGTCAAGGAATTATATGTTTTGAAAAATTTTAAATATTGTTTTTAAATTGTCCTCGAATAAATATTTTATCCTTTTATATTTCTCTTATGAATTAATCTTCGCCAACTTTCGGCAGTTGCTCTGTCCGTATAGCTCGCTTACAAATTAATACCTTGGAAGGTTTTTTTGGAGGGTGGGGGAGTTAAAGTCATTAATTTTCTTGTTCAACTCTTTGCACACACTATTCATTAATAACTTTAAAAAATATTTATTTACTGTTTCTAGTTGTTCCTTTAACATTTTATATTCTCACACTTCTTATGGATGTAGTATTAGAGCTAATATTGAACATTTTGACGTCAAATGTATGAATTTTTATACTCATTACAAGAATAATGGTAGCGTTAATGCAAAATGGCTTCCAGGGTGTTTATTTTGTAATGGTCAGAGTTTTTATAAAGAAAATAAATAATATAATTTTACATGGAAAATTGCAGCAATCACAAGAACAAATTTTGGTAGGTTTTTTCCCTTTCTTTATTTCATTTCATTTCTATATATTTAGTGATTTAAAAAAAGTTAATGATGTACAATATAGCAATTTGTTAAAACGACAGAATTAAGACAAGAACCACTCGAGGCACTATAGAAGGAAGGACCAGTACGATGATGTTGATGAGTTGTCCAAATTAATACAACCGGCCGCTTCTTGAACATAAGATGTGAAGTAGGAAGGAATAGATAATGAGATTGCAAAAATCTACACTGCAAGATTCATCTGACCCCTCTCCCCTCTACCCGCTTCGGTGGCCGTATGGTCTAACGCGCTAGTCGTGTTGAGCTCCACTGCTGAGGATGAGGAAATTGAGGTTCGGATCTCGGTCGGGTGAACTGGGGGTGGTTTTCCCCAAATGGTTTTCCACTCTCCCTCCACAAAAATGCGGGTTCACTTCTTCTAATTCAACCTTTCCAATTCCTAATTCATTATTGTGATTATTACTCAAGTGTATATCCTGAATGGGTAGTAAGACGCGGTGCTAAATAAAAAAATTAAAATATACTGTGACAACTCTAGATTGTTTGCTTCTGAGTGTACATATTGTTGTCGTAAGGTCGAGGCCACCAAACTAGGTGTGCTGGGCATTGATGTATAGCAAGTAGCATTCAGCTTGATGTGTTTGTTTATTTGCGAGCATCTTGTAATATATTGTGTAATTCACATGTTTATAGTGGAGAGGAACTTTTCTTATATCATTGGTTCATTGTATTATTATCTGTAGTTCTTGGTTCAATTCTCGTGTCAAGCTGCCAATTTAATTTTCATTATATTTTCCCCTCTTTTTGATCCCTAACTAAACAATAGCTGATGGCCAAGAAATTGAAGATTCTAGTCTACAGCATCACAATAATAGTAATAATAATAATAATAATAATAATAACAATAATTTACTTAATTTTTCTAAGGCATTGTTCATTGATACACTCACAAAAGTACACCACCTATCTCTCATCTTGGGCTAGTTATATCTAGTGCATCTCATTACACCCTATCTCTCATCTTGGGCTAGTTCTATCCAGTCCACATCATACATCCTATCCCTATCTTGAGTTAGTTCTACCCAGTCCACCTCATTACATCCTATCCCTATCTTGAGTTAGTTCTATCAGGTCCACCTCATTACACCCTATCCCTATCTTGAGTTAGTTCTATCAGGTCCACCTCATTACACCCTATCCCTATCTTGAGTTAGTTCTATCAGGTCCACCTCATTACACCCTATCCCTATCTTGAGTTAGTTCTATCAGGTCCACCTCATTACACCCTATCCCTATCTTGAGTTAGTTCTGTCCAGTCCACTTCATTACATTCTCTCCATATATTGAGCTAAAATCTTAAAAATGTTGTTTTAAAACTTGTACATTTAAGCCCATCTTTTGAGTGACAAACCGCTTACTTCCCACATTAAAGTTATATACAACTTATAATAACTAATATAAGGAAATTTTATGAGTAGGCTGGGTGTCAAGGGAAAGTAAATTTCCCCCGAGAAGATGACGGAAATCGGCCTCTTAGATTCAGATTTGAAGGAACACAGTTTTATTAATACCCGACACAATTGACTGGACACAGGACAAAAACACTTGGTTTTAACATACATCACTAGCGCCAAGAGTCATAAAGTTTCCGAATACACAACTAACAAATTATTACCTGCTTTGTTGGACGCATGGCCTAAGGCGTCGCTTTCATGGTAGTTTACATTTCCGGCAATGAGGAGATCGAGGTTTAAATCTCGGTCACTTATACTAGGGCTGTTTTTTCCCCCCAAAATGGTTTTACATTCTCCTTCCATGTAAATGCAGGTACACTTCTTCTAATATTCAATTTTCCTCATTCCTAATTTGTTAGCTTGATTAGTACGTATGCGTATAACCCGAACAGCTAGTAAGATGTGCTGCAAAAAAATAAAAAAATATTATTGACGCCCCACCCCCCTGTTCTCGCCCCCTTGTGATGGAAGCAGGCTCTTGAGCCTCCGCGGTTGGCTCCCAAACCCTTAGGCTATGCAGACT
The DNA here is from genome assembly GCA_902141375.1 of Timema poppense. Lineage (NCBI taxonomy): Eukaryota > Metazoa > Arthropoda > Insecta > Phasmatodea > Timematidae > Timema > Timema poppense. Next base: position 15,301 of record CABFOV010003269.1, on the reverse strand, counting down.
GTCTGTATATTTGTTTCGCCAGAGTAAATTAGATGTTTAAAGAACAGATCAATGACAGAGCTCCCCCACCCCACCTCACCCTTTCCCCTCTTTCTCCCACGGCATGTGTTCTCGGTAAACTATTGTAACGTTGCTGCGAGAAAATATAACATCAAACTCATCTGATGAGACCGCACACAGTGCTGATGAAGATCTCATGTTTCATCAACAATAAGGTCCATATTCGAGACCAGCCTGGTTCCCACGAATGAATACATGTCCTATTTGTATCTTGTGTTTAATTGTTTTTAATGCGTCCTTTTAAGTAAAATCCTGGGGTTTGTAAAACTTTAAGACCAAGGGAAACAAACCTTTGTGAGGATCAGTAAGATTCACTCATTGGTTTAAATAGCGTCCTTGATTTTTACCCTAAAAGCTCGGGGTTATTTCCCCGGACAGTGATAATGGAGAGGATTTATATATATATATATATATATATATGAATATGAGAACTACAGTATATATATATATATATATATACATACATACTGTAGTTCTCATATTCTCTTCTAGAGAGTGCTTATGGTTTGTCTTAAGTTCACCTTCCTCATCCTGTTCCTCGAGACGATATTATTTAAGTACCGCACCTCCCAGTAAGTAGAGCCAAGGTCAGTTTAGTAAAACATACAAGTAAAAAAAAAACAATTTTTTTTAAACTTGAAAATTAAGCTAATACAGTCAAATTTTCATAGAAAAGGGCCTTTCATGGAAAACAAACTTTTTTTGTGGGATCAACATTGATAAAATTTAATTATATTATTAACGTTGATTACAGGTATTGATAATATCTATCGAAAGTGACAGCTGTAAATAATATGACTTGACGTATTACTACTTGAAAGTAGATTTAGGAACTCTCCTAACTCTTGAATAAGGTTCTTCCTATTGAAATTGGACTATACATGATGTGTCAAGCAAGATATTGTTTACAAATATAAAGATATATTTTAAATTAATTAAAATTTGTAAATATATTTCCAGTTATGTACTAGGCTATTATTACTTTTTTAAAAATCTCTAGTATAATTTATGTATTTGATCAGCACCCAGTAATACAATACATTATAAAACTAAACATTAAAAATCAAGGGGCGTTATAAAGTAGTTATTAAGTTTTGTATCAATTTATTTATTTACTAAGGATGAGCAAATTCAGTCGTAAGGACACAAATATTTCACCAACTACATTGATCAAGTATCACATGGAGCAAACAGTCTAAGGTGTTAGAACCACACATTGTACTTGGCTGCCATTGACAGGAATATTAGAGTTTGAATCTTGGTTGGGGGGAATTGGAGTTGGTTTTCCAAATGTAATATTTAATGTATTTTCCCCGTATTCTCCATATTAATATGAGTAGATTTCCTACAATCTACCCTCCTCCTTCCTATTCCTTAGATTCCCCAAATTCTCCGACCTATAGGGATAATTATATTCTTTAGATTGAAAAATGACGCCCGGACACGAGAACCGAACCCGGGACTTTTGATATTTAAATCTAGAAATAGCCGTAATTAACAAATATATCTTAGCTATTTAATCTATTATAGTAATAATAATAATATTTAGCACCGCGTCTTACTACCCGTTCGGGTTATACGCTTTTAAGTACTAATTACTCTAATGGATTAGGGATTAGGAAGGTTGAATTAGAGGAAGTGAGCCCGCATTTGCGTGGAGGAAGAGTGAAAAACCATCTAGGAAAAACCACCCTCAGTTCACCCGACCGAGATTCGAACCTCGATCTCCCCGTCCTCAGCGGTTGAGCTCAACACGACAAGCGCGTTAGCCAAGTACGCCACCAAGGTGGGTTTAATCTATAATAATAATAATAATAATAATAATAATAATATGAATAATAGTTGTTCATTAATAAAAATTCACATTTCCTCCTTTAATCCTATAAAATAAATCAGGTTTAATAACTACACAAAATTGCTGCCTATGATTTAACTTAAATTCACAAAATAAACTTATTTTAATAATCAATGCATCTTCACTTTGTGTCTATGAATCGAATAAAAAATACAAGTGTATAAAAATAGCGGCAAGGTCATTGCTAAGGCTTTGGATGAACAGACTTTTCAAGGGTGGCTACGATGTCGTCTTCGTCTTGACGAGAGTCTATAATTGGCCCAGGACCATGTGTTGTTGTCTGGAGCTAATGTGACTCCACGCAACTGTTAGTCTATTTTAGTTTTAGGACAAAAACCTCCAGCGAACTCTCCTTGGGTTTAAAATGTATAAAAGCTACAGTGTAATTGTCACAAGAAGGGAATTAAAAAAAAAAAACTTTTTTTATGCTCAACATTGATAACATTTTACTATATTATGGTTATTTATAAGTATTTATATTAAATGCCACGGTTGCATATTTCATGACTTGACTTATGAATACATGAAAGTAGACGAGAAACTTTTCTCTACCTGTATTTAGTACATGATTTTTTTTTACAAACAAACCCGCCTCGGTGGTGTAGTTAGCTAATGTGCCAGTTTCATGTTCATTTAGACTGCCGATGGCGGGGATATCGAGGTTTGAATCTCGGTCAGGTGAACTAGGGATGTTTTTTCTTAAATGGTTTTCCACTCTCCCACTACACAAATGTGGGTTCACTTCATCTAAATTCAACATTACCAATTCCTAACCCACTACCATAATTAGCACTTAGGCATATAATTCGAATAAGTAGTAAGACGCGGTGATATAATTTTTTTTTAAATTTACAAACAAAACTTTATTCTGTCTTATAAAAAAAAGCACATCATAATAAAAACATATAACTTTATATGTAAACAAAAGCAACAAGTTTTGGGATTTTTTTTTTATAAAATATGTTTTTATGATGTTTATATTTTTTTAGTTAATTGTAGAAACCACAATAAAATATAAAAATATAAGTTCCTAATTTTTTTTATCTTCCTATTAAAATATAATTTTATTTAAAAATTTGACGGTCTAAGCGCTGCCTGTGTTTATTCCAACACAGACTCGTGCAAATCTTTAATCATATGTATTTATGAAATCCTTTGATTGGGCATTCACCGCTTAATATCTCAACACAGCCCTCTTACTCCCCCACTCTCCCCTTCCATCATCAAGCCCCCCCCAGGTACTCCACACAACTGGCTTGGTTCCAGAACTTCGTGAACTGTTTATTTTCAGTGCGGGACGCCACTTCTCAGAATAGACCAGCTCACAAATCAGGGGCCGCTCGCCGGTCAAACTTACTGGCACGCTGCTCACTTTGTTTGCAGAATGACGTTCCAATATTAGTCACATTATTTGCGCTTCTAAATATGAATTTCACGCACTTAATTCTTATTTTTATTGAACCCTCAATGTTGGTAGGCTTTGTCATAAAAGTACCTTGGTGTCACTTCAATTATTAAAAAAAAATTGCACTGCGTCTTCTTACTACCTGTTCAGGTTGTACGCATATGTACCAATAACACTATTGAGTGAAGCGTGGGAAAGGTTGAATTTTAGAGAAAGTGTAGCCACATTTTTGTGGAGGGAAAGTGGAAAACCATTTAGGAAAAACCACTCACAGTACACCCAACTGGGATTCGAACCCCAATCGCCAGTCTAGTATAACACAAGAGTTACACCTTGGATCATGTGGCCACCGAAGTAGGTCACTTCATATTTCTAATGTTTGTTTAACTTTGTTTCAATCTACTTAAATATTGTAATCAATCATAGCTATGATTGTTTTAAAAATAATTATGCACTGTAGTGAGTGATTTATAAAAATTATTTTATCTCTAAAAATGGATTTTATTAAATTAAAAAACCAAGTACCATAACCTAAGGCCTACCATTTAGTTTAAAGTAAAAAAGAAAATGTAATTTTTTTTAATCGCTTTATTGATATAATAAACTTATTTTCATTACTTATAAATCACAACTTGTGGATGTGGGGAATGCCAGACCTCCACCGTGGTTCGGATCCCACGTTAAACTGTAGGTCCTTCATTTCATCTCACAATCACCCTACCATTACACATTAGCGTAAGTGTGTATAACCTGAACGGGTAGTAAGACTCGGTGCTAATAATAATAATAATAATAATAATAATAATAATAATAATAATAATAATAATAATAATAATAATAATAATACATTATAAATGATTGTGTTCCTAGTAACATTTTAAATTAAACTTTCAGTTTTGAATCTGTAAATATTTTGAATATTCTTTATTAAAACAGAATTTATTACATAAATGCACAGTTGTAGAGTTTTTCTGATCTAAATGTATTTACACTCCTAATAAATATAAATTATAATATAGAACTTTATTTAATTCAATCATTATATAATTATGAATCATTAACAACAACAAAAACATACAAAATATGAATCTCAAATTTTCACAATACAGAGTCAAATTTAATTTTGTTTTGTCGTAAATTGCAAGGAAAGTTGGAAGGGGGGGGTTTAAGAGCAGGAAGGAAGTAAATGGCAGGCCATGTGACAAAATGCTAGGAAGTGTTCTATATCGGTCCGAATGTCGCGACGCAGAGCAATAGTGACGTCGTCACACTTTGTGTTTCGGAGCCAGTGAGACGCAACCGTGTTAAACAGAGGTAGATTTAGTTTGTTGAGTGAGCCGACAGAGTGAAGACTCATGGACGGCTAGAAAGACCGCTCAAGAGCTGTCTCTATTACATTGTAAGTAGTCTTAATTATTAGGTCATGTTTAACATTATCAAATAGATTTGTGTAGAAATTAAAAATAAAATAACATATAGGCCTACTAAATTCCTAGTTTGATTAAGATTTGATCCAAAAAAATTCATAGTCCCTAAGTAGAATAAATAGTTAAGCTCATATTGTTATTTTAGGCTTTAAATATATGCCCATGTATAATTGATATTATCGATGAAAATGTCATATTTATGATAAAGTTGAATGTCTTTTGAGTTTAATTATAAAAAAGAATTTAGATGTACAAATTTATGTTGTTTCTGTATTTCTGGCGGCCGGGGTTCAATCCTCGGTCCCGGCACAGATTTATCTGATTACCAAACCCTTCCTTCACCTCTGACAAGACGTGTATTAATCACAACTTGTGAATGTGGGGAATGCCAGGCCTCCACCGTGGTTCGGATCCCACGTTAAACTGTAGGTCCTCCATTTCATCTCACAATCACCCTACCATTACACATTAGCGTAAGTGCGTATAACACGAACGGGTAGTAAGATGCGGTGCTAATAATAATAATGTTTCTGTATTTCCCTGTCTGTCCTAGACTTGTAGCTAGCTATATTTACACCAAATTAAAATTAAAGTATTTCAATATTATCTGATAACTTTGATTTAGAAGTAAGGAGTTTGCAGATGTTAAGACCGCAAAAAATACTACTTCACTAAGATCACTTTATTATTTGCTGTCCAATACCTTAGAAAAGTCGGTAGCGTGTTTTTCTACTAAACTAAGGGTCCCGGGTTCAATTCTCGGCATGGCCGGAAAATTTATCATTGATGAAATGTGGGTTTCCTCTTTCACAGCGATGAATTAATGGCGGTGGGGAGGGGAGGGGGGTATCGTGTTTCTTCTGGATTTGTTAGTTTTATAGTCGTGTACTGATATAATCTATTGGTTCGGAAAGTGCACTTTAAAGACCTCAAATAAATTAAAGAATTTTTTTTTTTTTTTAAATGCTGCTATACATTGAGCTCTTGGCTACAGCATTACATAAGTGTACATCTTTTTTTTAAGCAGAGCTTACTCACGGTTCTTGGCATAGGTCTAAGGTGTGATGCTGAATGTATTCCTAGGAACCGTGAAATTCTTATTTGGAGCTTAGCGGACTCATCATGTTCTAATTTGGATTCTTTTTAATTATCTTTAAACGAAAGAAATTTGACAATTATGAAAAAGGTACAGTTAATATTGTTCTAAGAGATTGAGTCTTATTTCACATGTTTTTGTTTTTTTACTGTTTCAGGTATAAAATAAAACACATGCGATACGACATTAAGATTAGTAACGTGGGAGTTAGTGACGTAAAGACGCGATGGGTTCCTCGGCGAGTGTAGAGCAAGAAGAGCAGGATTCCTTTTGGCAATACGACGGCGGCACGCAAAATCAACACGACATTCAAAATGTATGTTTAAACCAAGCAAACAACCTTAATTTTTGCTAGGAGAAGTGAACGGGGGCAGAGGTAGGGGGCTTTACATTTCTTAAAACCCGATAATCTTTACTTACAGGTTGGTTAGAAATTTTAAAACACTATTACAGCGATGCATCTCTGTTAAGTATGGGACTGGTGGGATTTTATTCTAAACCATTTTAGGAATCCATAAAAATAATATTTCAAATAATAAATCTACAGCTATAAGTTTTAAATACTCTCACTGTTTTTATAATAAATTATTGATAGGCCAGGCCTACTTAATTTTTCAAATGAATATTTGTTTACACAATACTTTATGTTCAAATAAACTTCACCATCAAAATATTTACTTTACTCTAAATATACTTTCAAAGTAAGATTACATGATGAGCTTATTAACTAGTTATTTTAATGAAATGTTATTAGCAAATATTTTTTAATATAACCATAAAAATAAAAACATTTTTAATCATTCCCACAGAATTTTCCTAGTATTGAAGGAAATACACATTGCATTCTATCACATAACAAATTAAAATAGTATATAATTAATACATTATCTATTTTAAATATATTGTAACCCTGCTTCGGTGGTCACATTGTCTAATGAGTCACTCTCATTTTATACAAACTGACTGTGACAGGAAGATCGGGGTTCAAATCCTGGTTGGGTGTGCAGGAAGTGGTTTTTCCACTCTCTCTCTCTCCCCACAAATATGGGTGGACTTTCTCTAAATTAAACCTTCCCATCCGCTAACACATTAGTACAATTAGTACATAGGTGTATAACCCGAACAGTTAATAAGACACGGTGTTAAAAAAAATAATAGCGCTACGATATTAACTGATTTAACTGTAACAATCGTGTATATCAAAAATAATAAACATCAATGTTGACTTTTACTTGGTCATTAAGTTGTTGACATCTCAGCTGGTTTTAAAGAATGTAAAACTAAGAATATACAAAACCATAATTTAACCTGTTGTTCTGTGTGGGTGTGTAACGTGATCTCTTAGCTTACATGAAAAAAAAGTGGGTTGTTTGAAAACCAGGTGCTTAGTAAGAGATTTTGGGAGTGAAGAAAATTACATAGTGATGAGTTACATATCCTCTACTCATCACACAACATTGTTAGAGTAATCAAGGCTCATAGATTAAGATGGGTAGGACATGCAACACAAATGGGAGAATCTAGAACCTTATTCAAGCTACTGAACGGCAAAACCATTGAAAAGACCAAGTTGCAGATGAGGGGATAACATTAGAATGGACCTGAAATAGATAGGGTGTAATGAGGTGGACTGGATAGAACTACCTCAAGATAGGGATAGGGTGTAATAAGGAATATAGGGATAGGCTGCAATGAGATGGACTGGATAGAACTACCTCAAGATAGGAATAGGGTGTAATAAGGCAGATAGGGATATGGTGTAATGAGATGGACTGGATAGAACTACCTCAAGATAGGGATAGGGCTTAATGAGGCAGGCTGGATAGAACTACCTCAAGATAAAGATAGGGCTTAATGAGGTGGACTGGATAGAACTAGTTCTAGATAGAGACAAGTGGCGTAATTTATAAATGTGACAATGAACTTTCCATTTACGAATGCCATAGAGTAAGTAAGTCGACTATTAGATTGTAGTGGCTATTACTTTTATAATAATTATTTTAGATTTTTCCAACAATGATAGATAATTGAAGAAATAATGAAAGGCAAACAATTTCTTGTTTGGTTCAGTTGCTATTGAAATATTGTTATAATATTAATAACACTTTAAAGTTTTAAAACTAGATTATGAATTCTATAAACTTGTAAATGTTATTATCTGAAGGTGCATTAGAATATGTCAGCTAACAGACTATATCTTACTAACCAATGGTTCACCATCAATCCAACACCTTAGCTCAATTGTTAGCGTGTCTGTCTACTGAGCTTAGGGTCCCGGGTTCAATTCCTGGCATTGACGGAATTTTATCATTGGTGAAATGATAAATTGTCAGCTGGGGACTGGACGTTGTGCCTGTACTAGTCTTAAGTTAAATTATAAGGCATATGAAGCTACGACAGGCCTAGCAAGCCGGTAGTGGAAAATATATGGCTTGAATAAAAAACTGACCTAGCACACAGGCTGGAAACAGTAATGGATGTAAAGTATGTATTTCACTATCATTATCTTTGACAAAGTGCAATTTGTTAATTCTGTTTATTTTTAATTTTATATGTACAGCCATAAATTATAAATCTGATCTGATGGGTCTTGTGCCTTTAGCCCAGCATTAACTTTCATTGTGTATAATATTTTATGGAAATATTAAATTGGTCAGACAAATTTGTCCCACTATTTTAAAATTCACACCAGTGGTCATATGGTCTGTGATGTAACACTCACAATATACTGGATAGCCGCTGATGAAGAGGTCGAGGTTAGAATCTCGGTCAGGTACACTTAAGAACAAGGAGGGTTTTTTTTTTTCACATATTTATCAGTTTTTATTGGTATTTTCATTTGAATAAATTTATTAAATTTAAGATCAAACTGGTTTATTAAAATAATTTAAATCTTTTACAATAAATATGCTAGTGATGCGTTATCGTTGTAATTTTCTCTTCTCTCTTGACATAAATATGGACATGGTTATAAAAATTGCATTAAAAATATCTTTTTAAAAAACTGCTACTATGCACAACTAAAGATAACCCTTAATTTTGTGACAGGTGTTGGACCAAGAAATGCAACAAGAGAGTAACTTTTCCAAAGGACGAAACTCTCCCGAGGACTCGTCGATAGCGCCAGGACAAGAGTCTACCGAGACAGACACGGGGGAACATGCCCAAACAAGAACCAACTCCCGGCAGAAAAGAGAGCAAGATTTGATCAGGACTGTTCAGCACTTGGCCGAGGAAAATATGAAGCTGACCATAAGCAAGAGGGAACTGGAGACGCATCTTTCGGACCTGGAGTCGGTCCGTCGGGATGAGCTGGAGACTGTACGGAGTCTGAAAACCGGGACGGAGAGGAACAAGAAAGAAATACAGGAGCTTACATTGCAGGTTTTGTCCGAGCAGGCGGATAAACAGGAGACGATCAAACAGGCCCAACAGGCTCGGTCGGAACTGTGTGAGGATCGAGACAAGCTCTTTCAACAGGTGGAGAATTTGACGATAGAGAGAGAAAATCATTTTAAGGAGATGGAAAAGTTGAAAGAACAACTTTACATGAAAAACGAAACTTTAGTAAAAAGCACTTTACATTTGAAACAAGAAAAGGAACTTGGAAAATATTTATCAATAGAAGTGGAAAAGCTGAAAGATGAAACGAGGGAATTAAAAGCAGCACTTTTGAAGTTGGAAGAAAAACCACAAGAATTAAGGTTTGAAACTGATGGAATCCAGCAGGCCAGCTGTTCTCAAGTTACTAATTCAAGTTGCCAGTCAACAAAAAGAGACGTGAGGGTAGCAGAAGAAATAGAAAGATTCAAGGCGGAGATGAGTATCAAGAGAGAAGCGAGACAACGTGCGATATCTGCCGTTTCATCCGAGATGGAGCGCTTGAGGAGTGAATTGAATTCAGAGCGCGAGGCGAGGCAGCGCGTGGTCGAAGAATACGAGAAACTTAGAAAACAGTTGGATCTAAGAACCAATGGGGATCATAACGATCAAAACTTGCACGATGAAAGAGAAAGGAATAGACAGCTAGTTTCTAGAAATGAAAATTTGCTATGCAAGATAAAGGACTTTGAAGAAACTTTAACTTCAAAAAACAATGAAATAGATGAACTTAAGAAACAAATGGAAGTGAAATATGAACAGAGCCACAAACAAATACTAGCACTCAAAGACGTAGTGTCTGTTAGTAAACAAATGTTAGCCATACGTGAAGGACAAGTGACTCAATTAGAAGGGAAGCTGCAAGACATTGAAACATCATTTTCACATAAGAGTGAAGCACCACACGATGATGAACGTGTCAACACTGCAAGGAACGAAGTAATAACAAACCTAAAGCTTGAATATCAGACACAGATTGAAAACATGAAGACTCTGAAGTCACTGTACGAGGAGAGAATGACGATTGTAAATGGGGAGAAAGAGAAACTGGACCAAGAACGTAAAGAGATGTCTGAGCGTCTTGAGGCCGAGTTGGATAAACGTGAAGAACTCGAATCAGCCATGGAGGAACTTAAATCCGATTTTGCCAGACGCGCCGATCTAATATCGAGTTTGCAGACTCAGCTAGATATGGCAAAGGATGAAACTGAAGCTGTCTCTAAAGAACTCGCACTGATTAATAGTTTATTCACACAGATGTTAGTCAGCAGTAGCACAGCAGACATAGATCTGGATAAACTAACGCGATTATTGCAAGAAAACCACAATTTGATATCAGAGATGACCATGAAAGAAGAAGGGAAGGAAACAGCTGCGTGTTTACCCAAATTACTCTTAGACTTAATCGTTGAAGTTGATAACAACTCAAACGCTATTGACTCTTTACCCAGTGAGGACTTGGATAAGGCTACAGATGTCGAAGAAACCACCACTGAAGAGCAAAAGGAAAATAAACAACGTCCGTGCTCCTCCTGTGAAGAAAATGGTAAAGGGGAGGATTGCACCCATAACTTGGCGGCGGAAGACATTGCTTCCAACCTTCCAAAAGTCTGGAAAGTTTTGACAGAGCTGTTAAGTCACCACGTAACACCAACCGAACGTCCTTCTGAAGACAGTAAAGATGTCTGTTATAAAAGTGTGGACACACCGTTTGGTCCGCGGCTGGTAATCAGTGTCAGCAAAACCTATCTTAGACTGAAAGATTTGATTTTGGAAAAGAAATCCTTAAGGAAAGAACTAACAAAATTGAAGCAACTAAATGGCCATTTGGAGATCAAGCTCACCGAGCAAGAAGAGAGGCTGGCATTGGTTTCTTCGGAACTCCACAAAACTTGGAGTGTCGTTGGGCGCATGAGAACACAACATCAGCAACTGCATACCCACGAGAAAATCCTTCGATATGAATTGCAGGAAAAAAGAAAAATGTTGACAGAACTGAAACAAGAACTAGAATACTGCAGAGAAAAGTGGGAGAAAGCCAGAGAGAAAAACACTCAGTCAGAGGCAGATTGGCGCAAACTGAGGAAAGAATTTGCGGCCCGAAAGACTCAACCTAGCAGTTCGTTAAACAATTCAGGTGAAAGTGGATTCTCTGATGACAAAGAGGGGGACAGTAGCGGGGAAGATAATTGTGTCGGGAAGACCAGTAAGGATCCTGTAGACCCCACAAGTCTAACAGTAGATGAGACAACAAAATCAGACCTTCAAAGTTCATCACCGACACAGTTTTATATTGCAGATGTTTCATCTGAAATGAGAAGCTCTAATCTTACAGCTCAAACTGAATCAGTTATCTCTAAACAGCCAACCCTACCTCTTAAACCCTCTGAACCAACATCTTCCGACTCATGTTCATCATTATATTCACACAGTCCGCCCTTAGTCACGGATGCCAATCAAACAGAATTTCCGCTAAGCAATGGCATCGCTGAGGAGGTGTGCCAACTGAACAGTCCAGGATCAGAAACATTATCTAGCTTTAATAATAATAGCGAGACTGTACAGTCATCCATACAAGTAGTGTATCCTGTGGAGGGATATTGTAGTCTAGAATGTTCCACCATTTCTCTACTGTCTCTACTGAAGCAACAGCTTTCCTATTTTTCCAAGAATCTGGAACAAATTACATCGGATTTTAACTCGGAAGATAAGATGCAGGCATTACAATCAATATTTTTCTTACCCGATATTAAAGTTCCTTTCCGTGCTGAAGAACCGGTTGTGGGTGATAATCCCAGCAACAATGATATGACATGTGCTAATTGTTTAAAAGAAATACCTAATAAAGATAAAATTAAAAAACAATATGAGACTGAGTGTTCAAAAAATAAGACTGCCGCGCTAACTCAAGCCTCTCAGCAACAAAGGGTTTTACACTGTAACAAATTAACTCCTGACAAAGAAACCTCTGAAGTTATCATTTCATCAGAAGATAGTAAAACCGTGTCAGAAGATAGAATGGTCTCGGAAGCCGAACCGAGTACATCTGGAGCGACACCAGAAAACAAGACTGTGGACAGACTCGGAAGGACACCAGAGCAAGCGTTGGCCGCTAGAGAGGCAAGGCTTAAAAGGTTGGAAGAGCAATGTCAGCAACTCGTGAAAAAAGTAACTAAAACTACTCACCGGAGTGTTGCTTTGTCCAATCGTCTGGAAGAGCTGCATGAACATTACGGAAACGGTGACGATGGCATAGAAAGTTCAAGTTTTCAGTCAAATGGGACAGTGGCTAGAAATGCTTCAAGTGCATCAACATCTGATTCTCCATTAGTCGAAGGCGGAACTGTTCTCGGTGGTACAGAAACAGATGTAATAAATAAGCCCAAAGATTATGGTGTAGACGAAAGGAGTAGCCTGAGAATACCGACGCCCCCACCTTTATTACAAACTCTACCAATATTTCGAATTCCGGTCGAATCAACGACATCGCTTGAGCAGTCTACTGTTACAGAAGTGACGGCAGAAAGCGACGAATCTACAATCCAAAGAAATAGCGACACAAATATTTTACAAATTCATTCACCCCCTGATGTGCATGACAAACAAAATGATAGATGAACTTTCATAACTATAAACGGTTAAGAGAAAATCCATTTCAATTTGACCTGAATAAAATTTGTTAAATTTGAAAAAAAAAAGAAGTACAATCTTTAATTTTTAGGAGGGCGAGTACAAGACTACGCCAGAACAGTGTGTGACAGTCATTTTGGCGCCATGCATGGTACCGTTTTCAAGTTTACGATTTGAGTTCTATAATTTGTATGTTTGGTTGGAATGTTTGTCTTTTTCATTTGTTTGTTGGAGTATTCTTTACATTTTACACTCCATAAAAAAAAAAGTGATGACTCCGGTAGACCTCAATTAATGTAGGGTAAAAGTTTACAGACAAAAACGTTACCGATTCACCCATAACAATTAACAATACTTGAAAAACAAACAACTATAACTATTTAGAACAAATTATACACAACACTCGACAAAAGATTAACAAATTTGTCGGGAGACTACTTGACTCACAATCAGCAACATGGTTTCACTCTGGCACATCTGCCTCCACTGAGCACGCACACGAACACGATCCCTAACCTTGCGATTGCACACTACACAAATATTACACTGCTCCTGAATCTTAATTGCCATCGTGCGTGGCATGCGATACACATTTTCTACCCCACACAGGTATAATTCCACTGTGTGCCGCACGTTTGTGCATTGCATGTATGTGTATGGGCCTCTTAAGGTGGGGGGAAAGGGGACGCGAGAAAAGGCCTGGGTTTTGACAGTTTTTATGACAAAACTTTTTTTTTTGTCAAAATAAATAAGATATTGCTCCAGTACTAACATAAGAGTTACATTTCTTCGCTTGTTGATATCAAAATTTCCTGAATATCCATCATAAACAAAGCAAGTTCTCATTATATTCCAGAACACCCTTGACAGATATTCAAGAATTTTTGAGGTTACCATGTGAAGAAAAATAAACTCTCTGTATTGGAGCAATAATTTATTTATTTTGGGTCAAAAAAACTGCAAAAACACTGACTTTTTATTGCGTGTGCTTCCGTCCCAACTTAAGTCATTAGTCATTACAATACTGGTAGCTATCTAAAAGTGAAACACACTAACAATCCTTGTGTCTAAGTACCTTTAAATTTCAAATAATAATTCTAACAGTAATAAACAACACAAACGTAGTTACAGTAGCCGCATAGCTTCTTTGGTGCTGACTGACAGCTTCAAAAATCTACCAGACCAAATTACATATCCTTACGCCAAACCAGATGATCTGCAAAAACATGTATTTAGCAGCTGTCACTTCTGACAATCAACATTTAGGTATATACCTAAATGTTGACTGTCAGAAGTCAGATGTGAGCTGTCAGTCAGCACCAAAGAAGCCATGGGGTTACTGTAGTTTCCAGTATTACAACTGTAAAGATAGTAAAAAAAAAGCTCTTTATAGAATCATTTCAAGTTTTTGACCTAAACATCCATGAAAGTATACCCACACATTTTATACAAAACTCATTCTTATATAAGAGTTGGTCCGCTACTAACTCTACGAGTAACGCTCCTGTTCAGATAAAATTTTAACACTCTAATTTAAAATTATGTTGATTATCAAAATGATCCTTGATATGAATTGTTATGTACTTATGCATATTATCTGTTTATATTTAAATTTTTATTATAATATTTGTTTATATTTTTCTTTACTTATAATATATGTTTTAAAGACTGTTAAATATGTACCTATATAATTTTAAATAATCGAAGTGAAGATATATTTTAAATAAAGAGAATGTTTTATCACCATAATATGTTTTATTTTATTTATTTTGAAGGTATCAAATAGTGCATTCAATAAAAATATTTCTTGTGTACAATATAGGAAGAATAGAAGCCACAAATATTATTAAGCTTTATTTAGTGAATTTGTTTACTGTGTTACTGTGTCCTTGCCGTCTATAAGTGATAAGTAAATAATCTGAACTATCTTCGATGACCGCATGGTCTAAGGCGTCACTCTCGCAATAAACTGGATTGCTGATGACAGGGAGATCAAGGTTTTAACCCCATCAGGATGTATGCAGGGTGTGCTTTTTCCTGAATGGTTTTCCCCTCTTTCTTCATGCAAATGTCCTTTGATTCAACCTTCCTCTTCTCTAACATATTAGCATATTTAGTATATATGCGTGCAACCTGAACGGGTGTTAAGACGCTGTTCTTAGAAGAACAAAACAAACAAATCTAACCTAAGGGTGAGTTATAAGAAATCTCACAGTTATTGTTTGCGGAGAAGATGAGAAGTCACTCCAGAGCACTCAGTCGAAGGTTGAACACAGTCCATCTCTGCAAAAGCTGGTCATAATACCCTCTCTTCAACTTAAAAACTAGTTACTTACTTTTAACTAGCAGTGCTAAACAATTCTTAGTGACCTGGTGGTCTAGGGGTAAGGTGTCGAACTTCTGTGCTGGCGGCCGGGGTTCAATCCTCGGTCCCGGCATAGATTTAT
>CABFOV010003268.1:36547-49579 GCA_902141375.1 Timema poppense | reverse complement strand
AAAAAAAAAAAAAAGTCTGCCCCTTGTCGATTGTGGCATGTAAAAGATTTCTAGAAGGTCTGTGAAAATACCTTTCCCGACAAAATTGGTAGCCCCTTTCGCTATCGATCATAGAAATCCTCGTATAATCAATCGGTTCAGAAATAACATGTGAACTACTCCCCTTCCCCCACAAAATTATATATATAGTAAATAATAACAAAGTTATGATGAAAGTTATTTAGATATACAAAAAAGTATATATTTTATCAGCGCAACTTGCTATATGTTCAAGCTATAAGCATTTAATGATAATTACTTTAATAGGGTAGGAATGAGAAAGGTAGCTTGTTTACTTCGATGTGGATTGAGAAACCATTTAAGGGAAAAAAACACCCTCAGTAAACCCGACCAAGATTCGAACTTCGATTTTCCCGTCATCAACAGAACATTCTGACATGAGAGTGAAGCTTTAGACCAGAAGGAAATATAGGTCTATGTCCAGGACATCACGTCGAAATCTGTGCTAATTAGTTAATCAGACTTATTTTGATAAAAAAAAAACATGGTTAGTAAAACTCGGGGATAAGTCATGTAGCCCGGGAAATACTCCGCGTACCCTTGAGGGATACCCGTACCACAGTTTGGGAGATTATTACAATAATATGATAATTATAGAAGTAAATGATTTCATTTAAAATAAATTTAAACCATGTTTGTGGAACTCAATAAATTGATATCGAATGGTCATTTTCTGAAATTGTGGCTTTCTGATTAAATATAATTGAAATTTGATTTGGTTAAATTCTCAGTGATTTTTTTAAAAATTTAAGATTATGAAAGTCGGTTGGGTAGAACTCCAATAGGATTTTTATTATGTTCTTAACATATATTGTGAATTGAAACGATCAATCACGTGAAGTATAAGGTTATGGTGGGAGAGTTTAGTAAGGGGTTATCATTATGTTTACTGACACTAGAGTGTTTTAGAACTCCTTCCTGTATTTATCGACTGCTTATACTTCATTCACGGTAGGAGTTTACCTCTGAAAGGTCTTTTTTCCTACCAATATCCTACTATATAATAGATTTATGGTAGGGAAAAAGGCCTTTCAGAGGTAAACTCCTACCGTGAACGAACTTTAGATTAGTTTATCACTTAAACTGTTTCTTAGTCATGTGTTTATCCAAATAAATTTTTCAGTATTTTAAATAAAGAATTCACTATTCTTGTGTTTCCCTAAACCTTTTTTTTCAATTCCTCAACGTTTACCTTTTCAATATTTTCCCATGCTTCCAATCTCACATTTAACACATGTCATATATTTATACATCGTATCGTAATTTATATGTTAGAAAACCCACCCAAAAAAAGTGCAAATAGTAACAAAAACCTCGAACAAAATGGCCATGTTTGATTTGGGCAAGATCACTGGAAGACAAGGCCATCTTGAGCACGTTTATAATTTTCCTGTACTAATGTGAAATGCCAAAATAACTAATAACGTTTACATTGCCGTCTCGTTTAAATAAAAAAATTAAATCGTTTTCTGGAATTTAAAAGCCAATGATTGAGGTATCAAAAATCGTGCTAATAAGATCAATCGATTCTTAATTCTTTAGATATCGGTAGGAATCGTGGATATTTAGTTATCAAAGAATCGAGTTTAATAGTCCAAATTCCAAACAACATTCCTACTCATTCACGTATATAGGATTCCGGTAAGAATAATAGTTTTCTTATACAGGGCGTGGCCGAAACAAATAGACGATTAAAATTTGAAAAATAACACTTTAATTGAAAAGTAAATATTTACTTGATACATAAAAGCAAAATACATACAGAACTTTTTCACTTTTTGAAGACAATGCCACTTAGGTGATCTCCACCGGACGTCAGACCAACCTCAATACGGTGTCCATCACTTTCCTCAGCATAGAGAGTCTAATTGTTTCCTCCGCATTTTGTTTATAATTTGATAAACCTATTTCCGATAACTGAAATTATGTAAAAACCCATCTCGACAAAGATGTTAGATGTCCAGGCTGTTGCCAAAAATAGTTGCTTAAAACCAAATCCCAATTTTTTTTAGTGGGTTTTCCACTTTTTTCCTTTTGTGTGGAAAGTGATTCATCCGTACAATCATTATTTAATTAAATCACCATGGAAACCATTATTTGTGTATTGTTGTATATCGGTAAATAAAATATTTATCTTTGGTTAAAAAAAATTCAATTCCTACTTGCGTGGTTTGGTGCAACAAATAGATAGAATGCTGGGGAAAGTATCGTTTTAAAATTCTCATCGTGGCGTGAAGGGGGAAAATATACGTTTGGATTCAAATTTAACACCGAAAGATTAAGATCTATGTACATTTGATAGCCTTTGACGAGTAATCTTTTGACAGGAAAATATAGCGAGGGCTTATTTTATAGATCCTTTCCCAACAAAAAGTTTAAAATACATTTTAGTGCAATAATCTGCAACTATCGCTGTAACGACCAACGAGTAGTTTATAAAATATAAACATGTTTTTTGTGTTCAACATTGATTATATTTTACAATTTTTTTTTTGTATAATTGTATATACATTAATAATATCTATCAAAAGTGACAGCTATAAATAAGATGACTTAACATATGAATATATTAAAGTAGTTTTATTAAGTATTGTAGCTGCCCTTCCTTACCAAGTCATACTTATAGTTATGGAGTATTTTTATGACCCACTCCAGGGGGCACGCAGTCTAAGGTGTCCATTGCGTTTGATCTGTTTTTATGGTGATGGGGAGGTTGGTTCATAAATGGTTTATCACATTATACCTTGCGGTTACAATTCTTTTAAATACTACTTCTATCCTCACTGCCCCATTAGCTTAATATTGGTGATATCCATGACTTTGTGCAGGTTTTTTATTGTATGTATATCATAAATGAAGGGCACAAGACGACAACTTTATCTCAATTCCCGTAAGTACTTAAACAGATATATATATATATTTAATTTATTCAAATGTGACAGACCTTTTATAGTCATAATCTAAAGTACATTAGAAAAGTCTCATGATTGTCTAACAGATGGCAGAACTAACTCAATTTTAGTTAAAATTGCACTCTCTCCTTCAAATGTAGGACTATATATTTATGTCAAATCAAACGTTTTATTTTGTTGATTAAAATTTAAATATCGCTTTAATCTTTACATTACATCCATTACTCTTACTAGCCTGGGTCAATTTTTTTATTCACTACGGCTGGCTAGGCATGTCGTAGCTTCATATTCCTTATAATCTAACTTAATACTAGGACTGGTACAACATCCAGTCCCCGCCCGCAAATTTATCAATGTGAAAGGTCAAACCCATATTTCATCAATGATAAAAAAAAATTGGCCACGCTGGGAATCGAACCCGGAACTCTTAATTCAGTGGGCAGACACGCTACCGACTGAGCTAAGGTGTATGATTAAATATGTAGTTATACATATATTAATATATTTATGATAGAAGAAGGTACAAAAATGTAAATAATTTGGCCCAGGATAAGCAAAAAGTGGAGAGGTGCAGCAAACCAATCGCAAGATTAATGACGTAGTGATGACGATGAGATATTTCATGTATATTCTATCATTGTGTCATACTAATTGATAAAACAAACTAAATAAAATAATTTACTAATAATAAATTACATGTGGTGTGATTGTACACTCCGTTTATCCTGAAAGTTAGCAGTTCTACCTTGACGGATTGCACTATGACCCTATCTTATTAAGCTATAGCATTGTGGAATATCATTGCGTAAGCTTGTTACCTTCAGTTTATCCTGAGAAGCAACAAGCTTAGCTTGCCTGTTTCTACTATGGTAGTATTTACAATCCTTCATAAGTCTAGTACCACTTTCCTGGCCATGACTTGACCATGTTTCCTTGCTAACTCTAAAAAAAACGAGCTTTTTTTAAAATCAAATTTTAACAAGCCATCGGGGAATAGGTTAAACTAAGAGGTGAAAAAAAGGACAAAAGGGCTAGTAAAATTCAGTAAAATCTTGTCTAAATCTGCGTTATTTTATTTATTAGACTTACATTTATTAATAAAAATTGTTCTGGTTGGTGAGTTACGTCACGTATCCCGTGAAATTCTTCACACACCCCTTAGGATACCCGCACCACAGTTTGGTGAACAATTCTACAAAAGTATCATTATCTGTATCATAAAATGTGTCCAGAAATTGCACAATGGCCCTAAGTCTCGGGACAATCTAGAAGGAAAAGAATTACAAATTAGGTGACCTGGTGGTCTAGGGGTAAGGTGTCAGACCTCTATGCTGGCGGCCGGGGTTCAATCCTCGGTCCCGGCACAAATTTATCTGATTACCAAACCCTTCCTTCACCTCTGACAAGACATCTTGTGAATGTGGGGAATGCCAGGCCTCCACCGTGGTTCGGATCCCACGTTAAACTGTAGGTCCTCCATTTCATCTCGCAATCACCCTACCATTACACATTAGCGTAAGTGCGTACAAACCGAACGGGTAGTAAGACATGGTGCTAATAATAATAATAATTACAAATGAGCGTACTAGAGAAATAACGGGTGTAACATACACAATAATAGAAGAGATAATAATAATTATTATTATCACCGAGTCTTATTACCCGTTTGGGCTATACNGAGGACCTACAGTTTAACGTGGAATCTGAACCACGGTGGAGGCCTGGCATTCCCCACATTCACAAGATGTCTTGTCATAGGTGAAGGAAGGGTTTGGTAATCAGATAAATCTGTGCCGGGACCGAGGATTGAACCCCGAATCCCAGCACAGAAGTCATACACCTTACCCCTAGACTACCAGGTCACCGAGATAATAATTAAACAACTTGTATGGACGAACACATTCAAATAATAAGGAAAGAAAGGTTACCAAAACAAGTACTAAACTGGAAACCAAGAAAGCAAGGGGGGACCAAGAACCAGTTCTAAAGAAGGCATTATTATTAGTATTATTGTTAGGTGTTCTGTCTTACGACAAGTAATTTCCCTTTGTCAGTGAGCTTAAACCACCAATGCGCCCTTTACTCTGGTTCCTCCTTCAGTTCCCGAAATTTTCTTATTTCCTTCAAGTAATCCAATATTTCATAAACTCTTCTTTCCTTCATCTTTCCTTCTATGACATTGTGCAGAAGATAGTTCCTCCCAAAGGATGTGAACGATCCAGTTTGCTTTGTACCGAAGAAGCACATCTAAAATGGTTCCCACTCGTTTTGGGACTTCTTCTTATGTCTGTCTCCCTGATCAAAAAGAAGGAATAGACAACGAAATACGAGCTAGAGTACTGGAGGGAAAATCTTTGGAATGATCGAGATGGATAGAGATTGGGTATCAGAAGATTACGTAGACCGTTATAAACAGATATATTTAAATAGAGAATACTTCTTCTACTTTTCAAGTTAAACAGAGTGTACTTGGCAATATATTCATCTCCCATCAAACAACCACTCACCACGATTATTACTTTTTGGTGTGATCGTAAAATAATTTCACGTGTTGTAAATAAGTAAGTTAGCCTCGTTATAAAAAAAAACGTGTTAGTTGCCCTGAGGAAAATATGCTGACATTAGTTTTATTACCAAATTGGCCTCGACTGTGATAATTTAACCTTGGGGTGATAAGTATTTACATTATTATAACTAGGTAATAAAAAACATTTTAATTTTCAGATGAAATAATGATATCTTTTAGCCAGTCTAAACTAGTAGTTATGAGAACAATAAATCTCGCTTCCCTCATCTTATTTTAGTTATTACAGTTTTAAGATTTCCCCTTGGATTTGAAGTTGATATTTTTCCTTGATGATAAAATTATACATAAAACAAATTAACATCAATAATGTTAACAGATAATATCTGATATTGCTCCCATTGTTCAAGACGCTAGTTTCGCAATAGATATAAAAATTTAAAAAAAATCAAAGCACTCAATCTGATGCTTAGAGTTTTAAATTAAAATCCCTTGAGATGAGCTATTAAACGGAAAAAAAAATTGTTAGTGGCCTCCCTATCTAAACGAATAGCCAGATTAAAAAACTATGCCAATAAATATTTTTATCTAGATTTAAAGAAAGTCCCTGATAAATTTAGTTAAAATTGTCGTAAATTTGACAGTAATCGTGAAACAAACATATGTACATACGACATACCAACTGTTCAAGTTAGGTAGAATCTCGCTCCGCTCAACCAATAAATTATTACAATAATCTGGTAACCAAATCAAAACTGGCTTAAACCAATTACAGTTGAGTTCTCGTTTTATTTTTTCAAACTCTTATTAAGCTTATTCATAAGTAGGTTAAAGCCAAAATAAGCTAAGACTAATCCTAATCTACCTCAGTTAAACTGACACTCCATTTCAAGCTATCTGGTAAAAACTGTCACTTAATTCAAAGATATCTAGCTAAATTTTTCATGCCTTTCAATATATTTGATAAAAATGGTCCCTTTGTCCAACGCTGTTGTCTAGCGAAAACATTTACTCAATTAAAAGTTTGATTATAGTAAGGTTATATCTTCTTTTTTATTCCCTTCTCCTTATTTTATATACTTTTCTTCTATGACGTCGACATGTCTCGGTGATTTTTCCCCATCTTCAAGTCTGAGGAAAACCAATATTATTTCAAATTTTTGTATAAAAATATGTTATAAATTGTAAAATTAAAAAAATTAAACATTAGAAATGGAAGTTTTATAACATATCTTTATACAATAATTTAAAATAACATTGGTTATCCTCAGACTTGAAAATGGTAAAAAATCACCGAAACATGTCATTACAGAAGAAAAGTATATAACATAATGAGAAGGGAATAAAAAAGAAGATATAACTTTACTATTAATTATTATTATTCCTTACCACATAAGCATGGACATTATTAGAAAAATTTTATGGTAAAAAAAATCATTCCATTCCTAGTTATATAATGATGTTACTATCCCCTTTCAAAGCTATCTGGTGATAAATAAAAGTCACTCTATTAAAAATTAAATGGTGAAAATAGTCACTTCGTTTTAAGATTTATATTACAATCTTATGTGATAAACAATTCCAGCACGGTCATTTAGAAAAAGTAAAAGGCATTTGCCTTTTATTTATGAGCCATCATGAAAGTATAGCAACTAACAAGCGTGCCACGAATAACTAATTAAAGAATTTATGATTTTAGTAGTAGCTTAACACAATTTAATTGAAAAAGTCAAAATCATAACCACATAGATAGGTTTTAGACCGGATTAAACTTGACACTATTACAAATGTAGGCATCATATAGGAACTTGTTAATTAAAATAAAATCTCATTCAAATTCAAGAACCCTGAAAAAACAATGATGAGTAAACACTTGTTGACTTCTGTTTTGTCATTTAAGAATATCCGTTTTCAAATAGCATTTTGAGCGTCTTAACAGAAAACTCCTAACGTGACTTAGTAGATACATTATGAAGGCACCTGATACCTTTGATTACATTTGACTGCGGATAATTTCTAGCCTGATTTGGATACATTATGAAAGCACCCTGAGCTTTTGATCCTCAGGTTTGTCTCATAACCTCCGACAACAAAAAAAGCTCACAGAATAGAACCTTGACCTGATTGATCACAGTAAACCTTGCTTGTTCAATGGATTCTTGTGGTAAAATTTAAAACCTTTTTTTGTTGTTCTTACGTCATTACTTTACAACTCCGTGGTTATTAACGGCTCAAATTAAGGTGGTAGGGATGAGGAAGATGTTTTAAAGGAAATGCACTCGCATTAACTAGGATAGGGGGATGGGAAAACTCAGCTCACCCCACTGAGAATCAAACCTCTACCTTTCCTTTACCGCCAAACAAATATATTAAGGGTTCAATTCTTTGGAAAGTGTGACCACCGGTGTGGATGATATTTTTTTTTAATCAGTTGACGTTGAGTAACTTTGACCAAAATAAAATAACAGAATGTCTTACATTGCTTGAATAAACTTATTTAATAGTGGTTATGGTGGGAGTTTAAGGGACGCGGGGAAAGGCCAAAGTTTTTGCAGTTTTTTATAGCAAAACTATTTTTTTTGCCAAAATAAATCAAATATTCCTCCAGTAGAAGCAAAGAGTTTAATTTTCTTCACATGGTTATAGCAACAGTTGTTGAACGTCTATCAAGGATTGTCCTGGAATTTAACGACAACTTTTTCTTTTAATCTAAATAGTTTTTCGTCCAATTCCGCTATGCTCATGGCAGATATTCAACAACTGTTTATATCACCGTATGAAGAAAATTATATTCTATGTTTATACTGGAACAATTATATATATATATATATATTTTAATGTTGATATAAAAACTACAACGATAGTCTCCCCTCACATTCCCTCCATTACCACCTTAAATATTTTAATAGAAATAAATAAGTTTATCTAATAAAACTGAAACAAAAACTAAATAACTATTCCAGAGTGGCCACTCAAAACTTTAGAATAAAATTCCAGCATTTTTCCTGGCAAAAATTAAATAAAATAGTTATACCCAATTTTTTTTTTCCTACGCTCGTGAGACTTAGAACAAATTATTCTGAACGATTTTGTTATTTTGTTTGTAAAAGGGTGTTAAACACGTCACCAAATTTTAATACTTGAGCAGGTATGGTTAATAAGAACATCTTAAAGATATATGGAATGGTCCAATCCCAAAACATTTTCAAAATTTGGATACCCCTAAAATTTATTTAGAGTAGTCATCGCCGTTAAATTCCCGACAGACAGCAAAACTCATGCAAGTTTCCTGGGTTTTTCCCCGGTGCACAAAATGAATGCATACTTCCCAGTCTTCCTGCTTTTCCTGGACAGTGGTAACCTTGTACTACGTAACATATAATTATCTAAATTATCGTAATGTCCTCGATATTTCAAAACATTTTATTGCTGGATCATCGTTTTAATTTTGTCTTTGTGTAAAACAAATACAATCTAATAATGCTTATTACTGCAATTTATCGTTGAACTGATTTATGTTATTCAAAAACAATTATTTTATAAACTAGGAATGACCTATGCCTCTCACTTTAAGCCATATACTGTCAGGAGGCTAATATAAGACAAAAAAACAACCGTAATCTAAAAAATAAAAATCCAATTAATCAAAAGTTCAGCGGTCACCTCTTTATCAGAGCTTCCACAGCATCCTGACATTTTGTTTTTCTTACTTTATCATCTGACACATTATTTTAAAGGAAAATATCTTGAGTATTGACCTAGTTGCTAGTCAGAAGTGTTCTTTTCCTTTTAATTACTGAGAATGGGGCGGGCGGAAGGGTAAGGGTGAGGGGGGGATATTTCTTGGACTTCACTCGACGAAATTTGATAGACGGAGTTTGTTCAACTTTGTTACGACACAAATAAAACTTGATTAGTCTCTCAGTTTGACTACGTAGTCCTATTTGGATGCTTGGGGGGGTCACAACATTTGACCTGTAATTCATTTAGGATCCCGCCTTCCCCCACCCGTGCTACGCGTCTTAGTATTCTTATTATTATTGTTAGCACCACGTCTCACTACCCGTTCGAGTTATACGCACTTACGCTAATGTGCAATGGTAGGGTGATTGTGAGATGAAATGGAGGACCTACAGTTTAACGTGGAATCCGAACCACGGTGGAGGCCTGGCATTCCCCACATTCACAAGATGTCTTGTCAGAGGTGAAGGAAGGGTTTGGTAATCAGATAAATCTGTGTCGGGACCAAGGATTGAACCCCGGCCGCCAGCATAGAAGTCTGACACCTTACCCCTAGACCGCCAGGTCACCCGCGTCTTAGTACAACTTCGGGCTAGCCGTATAAATTTTCACTGATTGGTGAATGATAAGGCCGACACCTTAGCTCAGTCGGTAATGTGTCTGTCTACTGAGCTAAGGGTCCTGGGTTCTATTTTCGGCATGGCGGAAAAATTTATCACTGGTGAAATGTGGGTTTACCCTTTCACAGTGCTGGATTAACTGCCAGGAACTGGATGTTGTCCCTGTCCTAGTCTTTTTAAGTTAGATTGTAAGGAATATGGCGCTACGAGACATCTAGCCAGCCGGTAGTTGAAAAATATATGGCTTGAATAAAAAAAAAAGTGACCCAGGCCATTGGCTGAAAACAGTAATGGATGTAAAGTAAGGGCAAGACACAATAAGGTTAAAATGTAGAGGAAATCTTGCTTCATTTAAATTAATGTAACCTAATTTGCATTAATACAACCTCAAACGCGTGAAGGGATGTCGGAGAATAATTTCAGAAAAATCACCCGAAATTGAAGTTGTGTGGAAAAAAAAACCCAACTCGTTTGATCTGGTTTTTCCGGTGACGAGTAATTCGGGGTTCGAATATCGGCCGGTTATATGCATACTAGTAATATATTATTATTAAATTGTTTCCTCATTCTCCTTCGACGCTAATTACGGTATATTTCGTTATAAATTCTACCTTCTTTGTCCTACTCCCATTATTGTTACAGGTCTACTGGACGGGAAGTAAAACGAGGTGAAAAAACGCATTCGACTAATTAAAATATCTTCACACATTATCGATAGAATTTTACAATATTATATTAGTAGTATTAATTTTATAGGTTTTTATTTTCTCCATAAAAATATATAGCTTTTGATCACAATAATCTACTTATAGAATCTTTAAAAAAATGGTTCCACTAAATTTTTAATTGGGTAATTAGCTTATTCCTATCTGAATCTGACGTCATAGTGAGGCGAGGAAAATGATCGTATCAGCGGGAAATAACACTTCCTTGATATGTCTCGCTCCGATGGTATCCCTGTAACTAGTGCCACTTCATATTTAACGACCTCTAAAGGTACGAAAAGACAGTCGAAAGCTCTGGAGAGTTGAATTTAAGACGCTGACAAACCGATACTGAGATAGGCTACCGCGATAATAGAGACCAGGACTCCAGCAAGATGTGCCTTGTTTTTATATATAATATATACATACATTATTATGTTATACTACTATAAAACCACACGGCTGACTCACTCACTGACATTAATGTTTACCCACTTCCAGATGAGCTAGAAACTTGAAATTTGGCAAACTTGTAGCTTCAAGCATCAATTTAACCCCCGAAAAAAAATTCAAAATATCGAATCAATTTTAAAGTCTGTAAGGACCTTTCTTTGGAGGTCTCTTGTGGCTAAACGGCAATACCTAACAAAAAAACGGCTCGGGAATTACATTAGTTTACATCCACTTGCAAAAAAACTCACCGGGGGTTTGAAGGCGTAGCTCCCAACGAGCAAAGCGAGTATATATATACACACTTACACTAGCTCCACGTCTTACTACTTTTTCAATTTTTGCGAAATGAATTAATAATGAGAACAGTTGAATTTAAAGGAAGTATTCCTTCATTTTGAGTGGATTTTTTTTAATAGAAAACCCACCCTAAGTACATCCGATCGGGATTCGATCCGGGATCTTCTTGTCATAGACAGTGTACTATATTAAAATAGTGCCGCCTTAACCAATGCGACCACCGAAGCAGGTTCATATGTATTAATTATGCTAATGGGGTAATGACTCATGATCTCTCACGTCAGAGAATAAATTTTCTCGATATTTAGACGGCACGCCCACCAATGCGGTTGACGGGAGGTCAAAATTCTGTTATCAAACTACACTAATGAAAGAGTAATGTCGACGACCTACAAAGAGAGAGAGAACGTGGCTTCAAGTTAAAGACACAATGGACGCTTTGTGGCTGAAGAACGTTATTTAAGTAAGGTACATTATTTGAACAACTTTTTCTTTCAGCTTTATTAGCTTTCTTGTTTTATGGCGTGTGTATTTGCTTGGTCAAGTTAAGTGTTCACTATTTATCAATTTATTAAGACACATAGGTTTGAAAAAAAATATATTTATGGAGATTTCTTTTATGCTCTCAGATGAGAAAACAGAGTGTTTATCATGAAATAACGATCGTTTGAATAGTTGGAAGAATTCAATAAATATTGTCCATGGATTATCGTCATCATCACCATCATTATCAATAATACTGAGGAATTTAACTTACTCAACTTTCTCGACTTCTTAAGTCAACAACCCGAAGGTCGGTTTGATGTTATTATCTATCCATACGGAACTGGGCATGCACTCAGCCCTTGGGTTGATTAGTGCTGCCTGCACCATCTGGTAGAAATCCTATGCCCTAAGGGAGTTCGGGAAGCGATGGTTTAATTGATTAATATATCAAAGAGCCATGGAGATATAATAAAAATTTGAAATTTCCGCTTGTATAAAATACCTTAAAAGTCATTCTTATAGAAAAATGAGATTCACCATTTTGTTTGTAATGTTAAACAGTGCCTGTATACGAATCAAAATAGTTAAATAAGAATCAATTTAAAAAAATAATTATTTTAACTCTTTCCACCCTTAAATAAAATACCCTTAATTTTAGGGTTGTATAGATAACTCCAAAAAAAACTCTAAGGTACCTTATGAAAAATCTGATGTAGATGTAAGTATGAAAGAAAATTTACGATTTTTTTTTCTCTATAAATAAATAATCAATTAACTTAGAATAATGGATACATGATTTCATTTAGCCTGTGAGGAATCAAGCGTTCTCTTACGAACCGTCACTATACCAAACACAAAATTTAATGACATTTCGAACGTGACACGCGCAACTTTAGTTGCGTTCACCGTCTCAAACTTTTTGGAAACATATCTGCTTCTCTCTGGACTTTAAACCTAAGTGATTGCTACATACGTTTCTTTAAATGAGATAAGAAGCATTTAGAATACTAGTCTTATTATTATTATTATTATAGAAATAATAGTGTATTCTATTCTCATTTTTCTCATTTTCGTAGATTAGTTAAAACTACTTTGATTATAGATAGAGCCAACTGGATGAACTCAATTGAAAATAGTATTAAATGCAAACCTAAAGATTTTTGGAAATTTGTTAAAAATAATCGTATGAATAAAGTTTTCCCATCCAACCTAGAAATTAATGGCAAGTCTATAGT
>CABFOV010003268.1:18164-33863 GCA_902141375.1 Timema poppense | reverse complement strand
CACATTCACAAGATGTCTTGTCAGAGGTGAAGGAAGGGTTTGGTAATCAGATAAATCTTTGCCGGGACCGAGGATCGAACCCCGGCCGCCAGCATAGAAGTCTGACACCTTACCCCTAGACCGCCAGGTCACCGTGAGAATTCTAGTCGTCATCATTATCATCATCAAATATTTCCAGCCTATGGCTGGGTCAGTTTAGTAAGATACCTCCATCTTCCTCTATACTTCCACGATTCTTTTTCCTTTAATTGTTTCCATTCTTGTTCTCTCACGTAAACACATTCTGTTATCTGCTCCCCCATCTCTTCCTTGGCCCCCCTTGTGGTATTTTCCCCACATATTTAATTTACATCCTTTTCTTTGATATCCTCTCCTTCTCCTTCCTCATTACATGCCCATACCATCTAAGTCTTGAATCCTCTATTATCTCATGTACTCCCTGTACACCCACTCTTTCTAGGATAACATCATTCCTAATCCTGTTTCTCATGACAACTAACATGCTCTTCACAAATTCCATCCCATGGCCTTAACTTTCTTGATCTCTCTTACAATCAATGTCCATGTTTCTGCTGAATATGTGACTATGGGTACAAATAACTGCCTGTACAACATTTCCTTAAAACTTCAAGGGCATTTCTTTTCACCATAGCAGATCTCTTACAAACCTATAGACCAACTCTGCCCGATGTCCTCTTTACATTAGATCCTCTTTACTTCCACCTTTAGCCTAAATCACGCGTCCAAGACTTTTATCAGCTCTGCTTCATACAACTTGATAGCTTTGATAGGCCTTATCCTCTTCCTTGTCATTAACATCACTTTACACTTCGTCAAGGTAAATATCATTCCACACTCTTTTCACTAGTATATTCACAAGTTCATATTTTATTTTTTATTTGGGGATAATTTTGGCGTTTTTAGTTAAAATACCCATATTTTTAGTTCATTTGTGATTACCTAAGGCTCATGTTGAAGCTCCTGTTTCTGGTTCAATAATTTTAGCTGTTGTACTTCTTAAGTTAGGAGGATACGTCGTGTTTATATATATTTATAATTATGTCTGGCTTGACTTAATTATATTTGAATCAGAATTCATTTGTAAATTTAAATTGAATAAGTCTTACCTACGATCAACTATGTCTCAAGATAGATTGATCGAATCAGGCGATATCTTCAATTGTCGTAGGTTCAACGATCGACTTTGTCTCATTATAAATATTTATTATAAATCCTTTCCTGTGAAGTTTTATTATTCACATTTAGCAGTTTTACATTAACAAGACATTACTACGGGATTAAATATTAATTTACCTAATACAAAGGGAAAAATTATTACTATTATTATTATTAGCACCCCGGCCTCCAAACACGGAAGTCCGACACCTTACCCTTAGACCACCAGGTCACCCAACTTTGTTACTATAAGAAGCCTTGTCGATATGATGCAAGTTAAAATAACAAAAAGTCTATGGGTTGGAATACCGGTAATGCTTTATTCGCTTTCTTTTACCCTTTGGGTGACCTATCGGTCTAGGGGTAAGGTGTCAGACTTCTGTGCTGGCGGCCGGGGTTCAATCCTAGGTCCCGGCACAGATTTACCTGATTGCCAAACCTTTCCTTCACCTCTGGCAAGACGTGTATTAATCACAACTTGTGAATGTGTGGAATGCCTCCACCGTGGTTCGGATTCTACGTTAATCTGTAGGTCCTCTATTTCATCTCACAATCACCCTATCATTACACATTAGTGTAAATGTGTAAACCCGAACGGTGTAGTAAGATGCGGTGCTAATAATAATAATAATAATAATAATAATAATAATAATAATAATGTCCTAACCAGAGTCTTACTATACCTTAGCGTCAACCAGAATCAAACAAGGGTTCTCGTGCTTGTGATTGATCTGTATAGCCACGAGGGTAATCTAAAACATAGTCGGCCTCGTGTTGTAGTGGTCACAGCACCTGGGTGCTGACCTAGAGATCCTGGGTTCGATTCTCGACTAGTACCGAACGATTTCTTTCTAAACGGGAATAATTCCCACGTTCACCTGGGTTTGGTTAATAAGACTTTAGCTGTGTTAATATCTTGCTCAGCTTCACCTCTTCATTTTCACTACCATCATCATTACTTCATCTCGTCGGAACAAGGAAAGAGCCTCCGCGGAAAAGGATGTACGGATTAGTACATCCGGACGTCCCCTGAGCAACGGTTCATTAGTAATGGCTAACCTTTTCACTACTGGGCTACAAATTGATCTCCCATTATTATTGTTGTTATTATTATCTAAGCCACGATGCAAACGGAACGTAGCATTGTTACATCCATATAAATTGACTAGACCCCACCCCCACCTTATTATTTTCAACACACCAATGGAACAATCATCATATACTCTACCATAAAATATGAGTGACTATCGACATTTTTATGAGGAATAAGTTAAATTTTCAAAGTAGAATATAGCCTATGTTACTCGCTGATAATGTAGCTTTATATTGGTGAAAGAATTTTTAAAATCGGTCCAGTAGTTTTTGAAGTTTATCCATTACAAATAAAAAACAAAGACAAAAAAATCTTTCCTCTTTATATTATTAGTGTAGATAAACATAATATGAAGGGCAGTAACAATTTATTAAGTCACACGCTTCTCAACATTAAATACACCATTTAGGGGTAACTTTCTACTGGGGGAGGAATATGGTGTACATTTATGGTAAAAGTGATGTACTAAGCAACAGACGTCATTCATTAAATATAAATCCGCCTCGGTGGCGTAGAAAGCTAACGCGCTAATTTCGTGTTACGCTAGAGTGCTAAGGGCGAGGAGATTGAGGCTCGAATCTCACTCGTATGAAATGTTGTTTTTTTTCCTAAATGATTTTCTACTCTCTCCCTCAACGCAAATACGGGTTCACTTCCTCTATATTGAACCTTCCCAATTCCTAGCCCATTAGTAGACTATAATTAGTACTTAAGGGTATAATAATTCGAAAGGGTAGTAAGACACGTTGCTAGCTATTATTATAACTATCACAAAATATAGGTAAAGTCAAAACATGTTACCAGAATGATTGAAGAAATCAATACGAACCTTTTAACACATAAGTATGTGGTGTCTAATACAAGAGCATGGTTTGATCTATTAAAAAATGAAACATTATCCGAAAATTAGACGAAAGAGTGGATAAGCCTGTAATTACATTGAGGAAGGATGCACACTACTACGCAAGAAAATATCCTCGATGTAGCCGGTCAGACTTGAACACCGGCTCACTGACCAACATCTCAAACCTAAAAGATTACTCACTTCCCGAGTGCTCGGAATTCGACAGTTCAAGACGGGAATTAGGGGAACTACTTCATGGCAATGACTGATAGAAGAAAACACTTTGTAGTTTTAATACTCTTTGTAGTTATAACGTTATAGTTTGCCCTCCCTACCTATCCGCAGTTTTGTTAAGAGCTTTGTCCAAATTTGCTGAGTAAACCATTATTCTTTTACATTAATTTCCCGGATGGCACTCAGTGGTCCTAATTTAACAAGACCTAAGGTTTAGGAGCTATGATTTTAAGACTTATAAGATCTAACTTTACTGGACCTAATTTTATAAGGATCAGGTCTAAAGCCTTTAGGCCATTAGCTTACCCATGGGGAGCCTTGAGGGGGTTTAAGCCCCCCCCCCCTCCCCTACTGTTGTTTGGGGATGCCCCGAGATCCACTCAGATCCGAAGAGAAAATAAAATGGGGAAGGGTAAGACCAGTTAAACATTGTGAGCAAAGAAAATATTAAGTGCCACACATCCTTGTGTTGATCCTCCCTGGTAGTCCTAATAATTTATGTTCTTGCAGTCTAGGAAGTGGTATAAATCCTGAAGATTGCGGCAGGTTCCAAAACTCTCAGTTTCACACGTGGTTCCATAAAGTAGTTGCACAGTGGCTAAACATTTATCCATTAAAAATAATCGATGATTTTTGTGACAGTTAGGCCAACTTAAATTTAGTCCTATTTATTTATTATTTTGTTAGATTATCACGTTTATAAGAGCAAAGATATAAATTATCAAGTTAAAAAATACAAAAAAGCTATTAGGTGTATATAATGGTAAACAAATTTTGCCTCCATTTTTTAGGGGGACCTCCCTCCCCCACACCCCCACCACACCTTTAGCCCACATACGTCACAATCCTGCGTACGCTAGTTGCTTTAGGCCAAATTATTTTAGCTCCAGTACTTTTAGGAGCTATAAAATTATAAAATCCCACTTTACTGCACTTAAAGTTAGGTCTAATGAAGTTAAGAAATTTAATTTAGTAAGTGTGACTTCAAGTCTTATAATTTCAGGTCTATTGTCCCATGCCCGAATTTATATGTTTTTTAAATGTGTTACAAAACTTGCAATAAACAATAACAAACTTAAAAAAACAATGTAAAAAGCAAATTATTTTATTAAAGATGAAAAATATTATTTATGTAAAAATAAAGCTCAATTTATAACTTTATAATTAAACTAGAAGTTGTTCAATAAACCTTCCAAAATTCCTAAAAAAATAAAGCTTGTTAAAATATATGTTCTCCCTGTCAGCCGTTTCTACATTAAACAAAATCTGTTATCAATAAAATGTCTGCGGAATGGCTCTCGACTCCAAACAAACACGGTTCTCCGATTCTTATTATTATTAACTGTGTATCAACTCTTACTACCCGTACGGGTCATCTTATTTAAAAGCTTCAAACAGCTGAAAACTCTTCACCAAATCTAAACTAAACAGTCCATGTAAATATTAGTTTTATTATTAACTCCACTGATAACTCTTACCTTTTCTTCCGTAAGGTATTGTGTAAGTCAAATCGTTGAACTCGATGTCAACCAAAGGTCGTTCCGGTAAATGTAACAAAGTTTTCATTGTCCTGTTCCCAGTGACAGGCTGCGACAATTCATTCATATAAACACTAGCACTGGTTTCGTTGGCCATAGCTTCCAAGTTCGATTGTTTTGTGTGTTGCTTTATAATTAAAAGAAAATCGCCACAATTCGTAAGAAAATCGTTCTTAGAAACGATCGATTTGTTCAACAGACTCTTTTAACACGCTCCACAAACGATAATACAAAAAAAAAATATTATTACTTAAACTTTCACAAACTCTTGTGTAGTCAACGTGAAAATGTCGGTTTACAAAATAAATATAAACCTCGTTCGAGTACTCACTGTTTAAATGTATTCGGTAAATGTGTATTGTTGCAGATTTAAATGCATCCAACAATGAATTAACAATTTTATAGTTTTAGGCGGCAGTTGTTTTAATGACACATTAATACGAGAACTATAAGCAGTTGTTAAACTGTAAGATTAATAAATAAATTGATGATCAAACAATCAATTTGAAGAATCACTTTCAATTTCGGATCGCAACTGTTCTCATCACATTTGATTGGTTTGTAGTGACATATTATTTTGGTGTTTAGAGTTCTGATCACAAGTGATAGTAAGTTGAGCTCCTTCCTCTTTATCCGATACACACGGTACTGACACTCTTAACTTAACAAT
The DNA here is from genome assembly GCA_902141375.1 of Timema poppense. NCBI lineage: Eukaryota > Metazoa > Arthropoda > Insecta > Phasmatodea > Timematidae > Timema > Timema poppense. The sequence goes on along the minus strand of CABFOV010003268.1, from coordinate 28,308 downwards.
GTCATGCATTTTAACATTACAACTAATCATACAAACATTTAAAAAAATAAAAAGAGAGTGTTTGGTTTTTGTTTCTTTGACGTCAGGATCTGGTCAGGGCAGGAACTGCACTCTACAAGTTACTTGTTATATTTATTTTTGTGTTCAGTCCGTCTCCCCCTCCATCGAAAGCTTCCCCCCCTCCCTTTCCCATATAGCAGCGCTCCAAGTGTGACGTCAACTGTCCTTGAAAGTTCAGCTCAGGGATGTTGAGAGGGTTTGGACTCTGTGCACACACGAATTGAGGAACAACTAATACGTGTGCACACGAATTTGTGTAACAGCTCATCCGAGCTTGGTAATACCCTTACACGAACTGCGGAGTGAAAATCAAATTCATAATGACCAGAGGCAGGTTTTTATGGTGAATATTTTTTTAAAAATTCTCATTAATTTTTCAAAATGGTGGTGTATTGTGTTGAAAATTTCACACAAATATTTACTGTCATATCACCCTAATCTATATCGCCAAACTGTAGCATACAGCATGTGGTAATATTTTTTTCACTCATCGTGGTTCGTCTATCAGTCACTACCAAATTGTACGTTGAAAAATACCGTTCACTGTCTGCATTTGAAATGGGCAACCAAAGAGATTGCAGCGATTTTTCTACAAAAACATTAAAATGTTCACCTTTGTGTTTCAAACCTATGAGAGCTTTTACCACATCCACATAGTCACTGTCAGTTTGTTCGGAAATTAATGTGCACAGTTCTTTGTGGCCTAGTTGAAAATCACACTGCAAGTCTCGGAAAGCAGGAAGGTCCTTGAACATTCTTTCAAGTTCCCTCCCATCACTTGAACTAGGCCTGCTCAGTAGCTTAGTAGGGTCAAATAGGTACCCTAATGCTTTTATTACTTTTATTTCATCACTATTTTTGGCTAGCATTGAATATAGCTTGGCACAAGTTAGTGCACCACATGCCTTCAAACACTCCTCAGTTTGTCCTCTACATAGTGGTGAAACTTTGGCTAACATCTGTACAACGTTGATACCAAACTGACCATCTCTCACTAATTCACACTTCGCTTTCAGTGATTCGATTCTTGATTGTACTAAATGTGCCACAGGCTTATCTTTACTTTGAAATTCCAAAATTGGATTTGTAATTAATTTACAATTTTCTGACACAAAGGCTACTTGAACCTTGACCATTTTACATTTAGTGTCATTCAAGTGTTCATCCAACAAATTTTGACCTTGAACTGAAAGATTGTTATTTTGTTTGAGAAAATTAACAATTGCATCAAAGTATTCTGACAAGTACACGACAGAATTAAACCAACTAGACCAACGAGTTAACACAGGAATTGGGTAAAGTTTCACTTCTAGTGTCGGGTAATTTTCAACTAGATGTTTCTTATATTCCGTTTTTAATTTACGAGCGTTTCTGAAAACGTTCTTTAGGCCAGAAATTACAGAATTCAACTCTTTTAAGTTCTTTTGCCATATTTCTCCGAGTAGATTAAACTTGTGACACCAGCACGTAAATCCTAATAAATGTTCACCAATTAAAACCTTTAATGTACTAACACATTTAATCATGTATGGAGCACTGTCTGTACAAATAGCCTTGATATTGTTAAAGTCAATATTTAAATCATTTATAGTTTCCATGATTGCCTGGCTTGTCGTAGTAGCATTTGCTGTTTGGAGAAAACTGCAAGACCCTAAGTAGAGTTGCTGTGATGATTTTCCTTCTAGCGTTCCAAACAGAATAGCAAAAACACAGTTGCCACTCCGATCTGTAGTTTCATCACAGAATATAGCCACAGATTTATTGGCTAAAGAGACTTTTATATTTTCTTTAGCTAAAGCTCCACATTTAGGGACATATTCTCGTCTTAGCCAGGAAGCTGAAGGTAAGTCGCCTGAACCTTTAATGTATTTGCCCATCCAACTTCTAACTACTGGATTGTCCAGTTTTTCAATAGGAATGTTGGCCTGCAAGAAATTAAAACAATTGTGTTGACAAATATCAGAATAATTAGAATACAATAATTAACCATAATCTCCTTCTGGATTTGTAATGATAAGGGATTTAAAGAAAAATATTAATATTGAATAGTAGGCCGACTAGGCTCACACTAAAATAAATGTCGGCCTAGTCCCAAATAAGGATTAGAAACATACATATTGCGCTAAAGGCCTAATTTTACCTTGAGAAACATTTCGGTTGTGTCCATTATAAATTCCACTTTATCATCTTTCGCCTTTTTTTGAGCTTGAATTGCCCCCTCAATGGATAACTGTCGCTTTACTCCTGTAGTTAAGGAAGCTTGGACTTGTTTAATGTGCCCTTTATTTTTGATGTGCTTTTCACACGCATCACGTCGTTTCCATTCAATTCTAGAATTACAGTGTTTACACAATACAATATTTTTATCATTTAAATAAAATCCATGATTTTTATATTCATTTACACGTGAAACTGCACTAATTTCAATCGTTCTCCCAATGATGAAATTAATAGTTGCTTAACTACACACGACTTTGGATAATGTGAAAAATGCAAATCATGACCTAATCAAGTATTAACACGCTAATTTAATGGTTTATTAGTGAAACTAGTGACGGGCTATATCGAAAGAAAACTATCTAATACCAACATATGAAAAATGTGTAGCACCAAAAAAGTTACCTCTAGAATATACATGCTTGAACATTGCTTAGTAATTGCAACAAGCAAAGTGTTTTTTGGCTTAAGATTTGATGTGCAGTCTATGAGTAGTAATTCTATTGTGTTTTATTTACTTAATCATTCCAAGACGGCAAGATGGCGGGTGGCGACATATGGTAGTTGAAATCTCTTGTTTGAGATATTTTTATTTGGTTTAAGTGAAATATAAAATAAGCTGATTACCCAAAATAACTTAAATAAATATCTGCCAGAGAGTATTAAAATTAACGCGGGATATGTTAATTTAAAAAAGAAAACTTTGAGGTGAAAAACACGTTTCTTTCCAGTCTTGTTTCAGTTTTAAAACTACGCATGCGCAAAATATATGATCCAGACACATTCTTAAGGCTTGTGAGACTTCTGTGAAAATAAAATGGCGGCAAATTTTACGCTGTGAATGAATGTTTATTCAATAAAATATTGTTTTTAAAACTTCAAATCCGACTATTGAAATATTAAAGTGTGAAAAAAATATTAAATTTTTCGCGTTAATCGCGAGAATAGCAACATTTCGCGAAAATTCGCGATTTGAAAATATGTTGGATCACTTCATAAACATTGTGAAACGTGTAAATATAGATTTTGAAGCTACAGAAAAACGATTCGCGTTTATCGCCAATAACAAAAAAACCTGCCTCTGATAATGAATTTGTTCAAAATGGAACATGAAGGTTAGGATAGGTTAGGTTGGGTTAGGTTAGGTTAGGGGTTAGGAGTTGAATGGGATTGCAGGCTGTTTCTCAATTCTTGTGGCCCGGCTGACAGGTATACTTTATTCCGCAATTCAAGTGGGCCTTAATAATTGAATGTCTGCTGACAGGTATACCTTATTCCGCAATACGAGTTTGCCCTTTGGACTAAGTAACGGTACTTTTCTTTTTATCAATATTTTCTTTTCGATAACAATACTTTATTTACTCTATACCTTTGTTTCGACTCGTATAAATACTTATAACGGATCAGTAACGAATAAACCAATTATTTGTTTCTGATTCATGCATTTGTCTTAGTAGTGTTTAATTTTAAAACTGATCCTATTACTTTGAATTTTAACGTTAAAATTGAATCTATGTTTCTGTCGGAAAACTGCTTTGTTTATGCAAAAATTGATATTTCACTGTTGTTAAACAAAAAATAATGTTGGAAACCATCAAAGTTATTTTCAAGGTTTGTATCAATCACTTTATCATTCATATTGAAGTTTTTTATATCAAATCCCATAACTTTCAATACACGTGAGTTTTTTTTATGTGGCATTGTAAGTATTGTGTACAATTCCAAAAATAAAATTTCTTACGACAATGTTAATTTCTTAAAGTGAAGTAATTTCTACCATAAAAAATAAAATTATAAAAATAATTCAAACGTTAATGACGTAAACCCCTCTCTTTCATTTAAAATTCAACTAGATCATAACCAGGCGCTGGCTATATTGTACATTTCATTATTATTTTGAGTAATTAAAAAAATTAGGGTCATAGGAAAAATTTATTTTGGAATCAATTTTTAATTGTTTTAGAGAAAAATTATTAATGAAGATAAAAACATCAATATTAGAGTTAGAGAAAATAATAATTTAAATATAATATTAGGATAAAATAGAATATATAATATATTGCTTGGCTTCCTTCCCACTATTATACTATATATACAGTAGCCCCATGGCTTCTTTGGTGCTGACTGACAGCTCACAGCTGACAGCTGATGGCTTTAAAAAGTTACCAGACCAAATTATGTATCCCTACGACGAACCATATGATCTGCAAAAACATGTGTTTAGCACCTGTCACTTCTGACAGTCAAAATTTAGGTATATATATAAATTTTGAATGTCAGACGTCAGCTGTGAGCTGTCAATCAGCACCAAAGAAGCCACGGGGCTACTGTACCTTTCTTTTGGTAATAGTAAACTATCTGATATTATAAATGAGTAAATAATATATTACGTTTCTTTCGATACCTCATCCTTTAATTTGTACCCTTCCTCTGTGATTTTGATTTTCTCCCTGTACTACTTTGAACGCGGTTTAAGCTACTCAACCTTATGGAACAGGGTGGGGAAAGTAAATTGTTTAAGATAATACTCGATAGTATTTCTGTTGATAAGAAGGGAGGGTAACCTAGCGGTTTAGGGGTAAGGTGTCAGACTTAAGTGTTGGGGATCCGGGGTTCAATCCTCGGTCCTGGCTACAGATTTATCTGATTACTAAACCCTTCCTTCACCTCTGACAAGACGTGTATTAATCACAACTTGTGAATGTGTGGAATGCCTCCACCGTGGTTCGGATCCCACATTAAACTGTAGGTCCTCCATTTCATCTCACAATCACCCTACCATTACGCATTAGCGTATGTGTGTATAACCCGAACGGGTAGTAAGATGCGGTGCTAATAATAATAAGAAGAAGGAAGATCACATAGAGTCACAATTTTTATAAGAGAGCCCGTCCCACTTCCAATTAACCATGATATTTAATAAAAAAAATTATATTCTAACCAGAAAATGTTTCAAAGCACTGTTTTATTATTTTTAAATAACTATTTTTTTATTTGGTTCTGTTTTTTAAATATCATAAAATTATTTTACAGGTCTAAATTTTTCTGTATATAAAACATACAACCGCACTACAATACATTAACTAATCTACGGTATGGTTTCCATGGCTGCCAGTTATTTGAAAATAAGAAACTCATGTTGCCATAGTTGCGGGCCAAAAAAAACCAACAAAAAATTGTACAAACAATCTTAGCTAGTTATATTAATGATGCAAAGAGAAATCATACAGTTCTAAAAAGAAGTATTTTGGAAACTTTTTTTATAACTTTTTAGATGAACTCTTTCATTAATAAATCAATCGAATAAGACATATTTCTAGAATACAAACTACTCTTAATTTTAATTTTAATTTTAATTTTAATTTTAATTTTAAATAGACACTCAGACAGACAGCATTGCAAAGAACACTCTTTAGGGTTAGGGGGGTCATAAGACGTCAACATCCATCAACATTTCAGGTTAGATTTTTTTTAAGGTCTCAATACTTTACCTTTTGTGTTCGAAAAGTTAAAAAATATATTTATTTACGTATAGCTTGAGAGTTATTACTTTTATAAAAATATGCATCAAATAAAATATTTGTGTTATAAATAGACCTACATATTTGTAATGATAAATAATTTCATATCTCAAATAGTTTAGGAGATATTATAAAAAGATAATTTACGCATCAGACCGGAGCCCTTAAAGTCATTTTGACGAAATATTGAGAGTAGCCATTTTGTTTGAAATATTTATAAATGCTTATAAATTAAATTTAATCAAAATAATTAGAACTGATTTTGAGAAAATCGACTTTTTCTTTTTTTGCCCTTGAGTAAACTACCCTTAATTCTAGGGTTAGATATCCCATTCCAAAAATACCTCGGGGCAACCCAATGAAAACTCTATATACCAAGTTTTTGCCCGATCGGTAAAATAGTTTAATGTCTAGTCGGAGGTACAGACAGACAGACAGACAGACGGAAAGTCAAAAACCATGTTTTCGGATTCGGGGGGTCATGAAACGTCAAGCTTCATCAAACTCTCAAGTTTAATTTTTTTGACGATCACGATACTTTTTATACCTGTAAGATAGCGAAGAAGTAAAAATGAAAGGGTGGCAGTGAAACACTAATATGCAGTGTGTAACACGTGGAAGTGTCAAAATTAGAGCGAGGTATATCACGTGGCCCTGACAGTGTCGGAAGTTGATTCAGTTATAACACGTGGCCCTGACAATGTCGGAAGTTGATCCAGTTATATCACGTAGCCTTGACAGTGTCGGAAGTTGATTCAGTTATAACACGTGGCCCTGACAATGTCGGAAGTTGATTCAGTTATATCACGTGGCCTTGACAGTGTCGGAAGTGGATTCAGTTATAACACGTGGCCCTGACAATGTCGGAAGTTGATTCAGTTATATCACGTGGCCTTGACAGTGTCGGAAGTGGATTCAGTTATGACACGTGGTCCTGACAATGTCGGAAGTGGATTCGGTTATATCACGTGGCCTTGACAGTATCAGAAGTTGATCCAGTTATATCACGTGGCCTTGACAGTATCGGAAGTTGATCCAGTTATATCACGTGGCCCTGACAGTATCGGAAGTTGATCCAGTTATAACACGTGGCCCTGACAATGTCGATTGTGGATTCGGTTATATCACGTGGCCCTGAAAGTGTCGGAAGTTGATTCAGTTATATCACGTGGCCCTGACAGTGTCGGAAGTTGATCCAGTTATAACACGTGGCCCTGACAGTGTCGGAAGTGGATTCGGTTATATCACGTGGCCCTGAAAGTGTCGGAAGTTGATTCAGTTATAACACGTGGCCCTGACAGTGTCGGAAGTGGATTCGGTTATATCACGTGGCCCTGAAAGTGTCGGAAGTTGATTCAGTTATAACACGTGGCCCTGACAGTGTCGGAAGTGGATTCGGTTATATCACGTGGCCCTGAAAGTGTCGGAAGTTGATTCAGTTATAACACGTGGCCCTGACAGTGTCGGAAGTGGATTCGGTTATATCACGTGGCCCTGAAAGTGTCGGAAGTTGATTCAGTTATAACACGTGGCCCTGACAGTGTCGGAAGTGGATTCGGTTATATCACGTGGCCCTGAAAGTGTCGGAAGTTGATTCAGTTATAACACGTGGCCCTGACAGTGTCGGAAGTGGATTCGGTTATATCACGTGGCCCTGAAAGTGTCGGAAGTTGATTCAGTTATAACACGTGGCCCTGACAGTGTCGGAAGTGGATTCGGTTATATCACGTGGCCCTGAAAGTGTCGGAAGTTGATTCAGTTATAACACGTGGCCCTGACAGTGTCGGAAGTGGATTCGGTTATATCACGTGGCCCTGAAAGTGTCGGAAGTTGATTCAGTTATAACACGTGGCCCTGACAGTGTCGGAAGTGGATTCGGTTATATCACGTGGCCCTGAAAGTGTCGGAAGTTGATTCAGTTATAACACGTGGCCCTGACAGTGTCGGAAGTGGATTCGGTTATATCACGTGGCCCTGAAAGTGTCGGAAGTTGATTCAGTTATAACACGTGGCCCTGACAGTGTCGGAAGTGGATTCGGTTATATCACGTGGCCCTGAAAGTGTCGGAAGTTGATTCAGTTATATCACGTGGCCCTGACAGTGTCGGAAGTGGATTCAGCTATATCACGTGTCCCTGACAGTGTCGGAAGTTGATTCAGTTATAACACCTGACAGTGTCAGAAGTATATGCAGGTGTAACACGTGATCGGTAGTATTTCCGTGGACTTATTTAGAAGTACCGGGTTTTTCCCGGTAGCTCAAAGCAGTATTATTGAGGAAATTGGACTTATCCGTAAACGTGTTACCTTGATGGTTTTATTTTTATAATTATATGTTTATCTACGAATAATTGCCGATAGCCAGTAGTTTCTAAACTGGCGAGACCTTTTAGGATAATTTGAAACGTTACCGAGTGTATTTAACAGGTACAATTTCAAAGTTTAAATATGCATAGCGGTAAAAATACATTCATCAACAGCTTGTCTTTTAGTCAGCTGAGAGAGAAGTGAACAATCTCGGTCAAACGCTCTTATGCAAGATGGTTCATGAAAAGCGGTTTGTAATGAGAGAAAATTTAGTTCAGAATTCGTTTGTACACTGGATATCATCGCTGAGGGAACTGCATGGTTACTATTGGGAAACAGTGTTGTTATTCTCTCATTTTTGTGCGGTCAATCTCCTATTAAATATAAGACAAGTTTCGAAACGCTGGTTCGTTGAAGTTTCCTGTAGTTGATTCTCATCCCAGCACACCACTTCCTGAAATAATTGAGAGCGAGGAGATTTTGCAAAAGCCAACAGAGAGAGAAGATATAGCTTTTCTTCCATAAGACCAGCAGTTCCCTAAGAAATGATATTCGGTGTTTCAGGTCTCGTTGAATGGGCAGTTAATTATGCCCCCAATACGACCCAAAATTATGGTCCGTAATCTAAAGTCAGAGGGCCATATTAAGAAATTTTAAGGTCATGGGCGCTCTCACTTTTTATAAGGATCCTTTTTTCTATGGTGTATTTTATATTTTTTTAATGTCTCAAAAGTTTTTTTTTAAAGCTTTTGAGTTTCTGGATAATTTTTCCTCTCTTAAGAAAACGATGGTTAAACCTTGACTAGGGTAGGGGGATAACATTAGAACGAACCTGTAATAGATAAGGTGCATGCAGTATCGTGGATTGGATATAACTAGCTCCAGATATTTATTATTTACTAAAGTGTTATTTTACAACTCGGCCGGGGTTCAATCTTCGGTCCCGGCAAAAATTTATCTGATTACCAAACCCTTCCTTCACCTCTGACAAGACATATTGTGAATGTGAGGAATGCCAGGCCTCCACCGTGGTTCGGATTCCACGTTAAACTGTAGGTCCTTCCATTTCATCTCACAGTCACCCTACCATTACACATTAGCGTAAGTGCGTATAAACCGAACGGGTNCATTTCATCTCACAATCACCCTACCATTACACATTAGCGTAAGTGCGTATAAACCGAACGGGTAGTAAGACGCGGTGCTAATAATAATAATAATAATAATAATAGTAACATACTATTACATATGCATACAACCCGAATGGATAATGAGACGCGGTAACAAAAGACAACACATAATTGTGTCTAAAGAGTAAGTCCAAGGGCACTTGGAAAATGCATCAACCTTGCCTGGAAGTGACTTTGTATGAAGTTCAAATTATCCTTTAGTGTAATGTTATGCTGTGCATCTTTTCACGCATTTACCTTAAGTGTAATTACAAGTTGGCCTTCACTTGCATGTTTAGTTAGTATTGTTATTCTATTATAATAAAACATTTGACATTACGAAAGTATCTAATTAAAAGATACACTTACCATTATATAAAATTATATTTCATGTTCTGCGATTATATGCATGAAAAAATTAGCTAAACTCTTCCCTGAGACAATGAAAAAAATACTATCTTGGTTAAAATGAATTAAATATGGCTTCGGTGGACAAACGGTCTAAGGCTTCACTCTCGCAGTGTACTATACTGCTTATGACAAGTATCGAGGCTCGAATCTCTGTCGAGTGTACTGAGTCTAGTTTTTCCTAAATGGGGGTGACCTGGCGGTCTAGGGGGTAAGGTGTCAGACTTCTGTGCTGGTGGCCGGGGTTCAATCCTTGGTCCTGGCACAGATTTATCTGATTACCAAACCCTTCCTTCACCTCTGACAAGACATCTTGTGAATGTGGGGAATGCCAGGCCTCCACCGTGGTTCGGATTCCACGTTAAACTGTAGGTCCTCCATTTCATCTCACAATCACCCTACCATTACACATTAGCGTAAGTGCGTATAACCCGAACGGGTAGTAAGACGCGGTGCTAATAAT
>CABFOV010003268.1:0-15416 GCA_902141375.1 Timema poppense | reverse complement strand
AATAATAATAATAATAATAATAACAATAAGTTGCATAGATATTATCAAAATTGGAAATTTCTGCTTACGTAAAGTACCATCAAAATTATTTTCATAGAAAAATTAGAGTTACCTCTTTGTTTGTAATGTTAAAAAGTGTCTTGGTACCAAATTTAATTAAAATAGCTAAGAGTATATTCTGAGAAAATATTTTCTCTCTCTTTTCATCCTTAAATAATTATAGTGTAAGACAGATAATTCCAAAATACCTCAGAGGAGTATTTGAAAACATATGTTACCAAGTTTTAGCCCAAAAAGTAAAAGGGTCTTTAGTCACAGTAAGACACATATATATACCATCGCAAAAAAAAATATTTTTTCGGGTTCAAGGAATCGCGAAACGATATTCATCAAAATATCGAATTCGATTTTTTACGATCACAATACTTTCTTTTACCAACGGATACAAGAGAATAATTTTAAAAAAAATGCTTTAATAAAGTCTGTTGTTAAAATCTTTAAATATGGTAACAATGCACGTCATCACACGATTAATTCTAACGCATTATTTCTTTCACCCCATTATTATTATTATTAGCACCGCGTCTTACTACCCGTTCGGGTTATACGCACTTACGCTAATGTGTAATGGTAGGGTGATTGTGAGATGAAATGGAGGACCTACAGTTTAACGTGGAATCCGAACCACGGTGGAGGCCTGGCATTCCCCACATTCACAAGATGTCTTGTCAGAGGTGAAGGAAGGGTTTGGTAATCAGATAAATCTGTGCCGGGACCGAGGATTGAACCCCGGACCCCAGCACAGAAGTACAACACCTTACCCCGAGACCACCAGAGCACCCATATTTCTGTATACCACGTGTGTTATTTTATAGGTATTAATGATGATAATATATATCAAAAGTGAAAGCTGCAAATAACATGACTTTATGTACGAATATATTAAAATGGTTTTAGTAACTTTGATAACTAACTTCTACAGTTCTTCTTGCCAAAATCATGCTTTTACAGTCCGCGGCCCAAATACCACGGTGTGTTAAATGCGGCCTCCCAGGCTAAATAATTCAAACGCATTGCTTTTTGTGTCCCGTTATGTTGTCAGCCTGACCCCAAACGGCTGGGGGGAAAAAAATAAGTGGCAAACCAGTCTCTCCTACTCCCGGCACAATATACGCACGCCAGACAGTATACTCATATTGATGTGATCAAGTGCTTTCAATCATGAAACTTGGGGGGGAGGGGGGAAAGATCTTAGAAACTGACTTACTGATGAGAAAGGACCGGTTTTTATGACATGCCAACAGTTTTTGGTTTGTCGCATATAATGCTCATAGGTACATAAACTCCGTTCATTATTTCCTTGCTGTAGAAATTGAAGTAGTTTTTTTTTGTTCATTTTTTTTTGTCTACTAAGAATTTAAGGTTTGGTCATTTTTGAGTCATTTTAAGGCATTCCTGTTGTAAAAGTAAATTTTTAAATACTATCGATATGTTATAAATTCATAAATGTTCAAACCAAAATCTCTTCAACCCACATCTTTTTATGTGAAATTATAATGTACGCAATTAACTTTGTAATCTATTTACTTCCTGGGGAGACACTGCAACTAGGCTCGAGTGGGTTGCGTTGGGAAGGGGCAGCTATTACATCAGAGCAGATATTTTCAAATCTAATCTGACACCATAGCTCAGACAGTAGCTTGTCTGACTACTGAATTAAGGGTCCCGGGTTCGATTCCTGGCATGGCCGAAAATTTATCGTTGATGAAAATATGAGTTTACCCTTTCACATTGATAAATTAACGGCCGGGGACTGGATGTTGTGCCTGTCCTATTCTTAAGTTACATTATAAGGCATATGAAGCTATGACAGGCCTCGGCAGCCTATGGTGGAAAATATATGGCTTGAATAAAAAAGTGACCTAGACCATAGGATGGAAACAGTAAAGGATGTAGAGTAGATATTTTCAAATCAATTTTATATATAACGAAATGTAAGAGTTTTGTCGTTAAACTCTTTTAATTGCATTTTAAATTTGTAAATTGTGTGCTAGATTTATTCAAGTGCATTCTTACGAGTTTTAGTTAAAACTTTTTTTAAAAAATTACATAAAAATATGAAGTAATTTTTGGGAATTTTTAGGTCGTTTTATAGGTCACTTTTTCATCTTTTTCTTAGGTTATCAAAATCCGGACCTTGCCGATGGGCCTCTCTGTCTTTTCACTTGAGAATCATCCCTTCCCAATTTAACCCGGATTATGAGAAAAAATGCTGGATGCCTCATTCACAGTTTCATTAATCTCACACACTGTCCTAAAAAAAAAAAAATCTGAATGAACTTAAAGAGCATAACTAAGGCCCTAAGGTATATATTTTTTTTGTTTTGCATTCTCATTCTATTTAAACTTATCCATTTCAGTTTATTACATGTATTATTTAAATGAATTTCACGAAGAAAAATTATTGAATTAAAGTCTTTGGTGCACCTTTTTTTTTTATTTGGCTTTCCTGTAAATAAGTTTGGATATCCCTGCCCTAAACTGAATTACAAACACATGGGCAAAATAATAACACTTTACAAACATGAAAACATAAAAACGTCTACGTACTTGGATAAAAATGCAGATAGTTTTTTTTTTAATTATTGCTTAGAACAAACGAATGCACATTAAAGATACTTTTCCCCACATAAATAATAACTTAAATCGAACCAAACAATAAATCAATATCCTTTTATTTTTATAAAAAAAAATTGAACAAAAGGTAGAATAATTCCTGTAGGCATACTTGACTTTTTCTTTAAATTCAAGACTTTAGGCTTATTTACAATTTTAATAATTATTATGACAACCAAAGCCTGAAAAGAGTGTTAAAAAAATATAAATGTAACGTTAATTGTTTTTCTTAGCAAGATTGAAAATAATCCTAGTTTTTTTTAAACCACTTATAAGTTATAGTCCAATATTCACACGAAGAACTTTTAGATAACTAGAAAAGCTACTTGATCTACTTTCACGTATTAATACGCCAAGTCATGTTATCTGTTGTTGTCATTTCTGATATATTATATTATAAAAACTTGTAAAATAACTCTAGTAATGAGGTAATATATTACCAATGTTGGACAGCAAAACTAGAGGTTTGTATGTTATTTTTTATAAGGCTCTTTCTAAATTTAATATGCCATTTATTTGAGGTAAGTTATTCAACGTGTTATTTCTGAATCTACTGATTATATCAGCACACGACTTATAAACTAATTTAAATCTCTAACAGACCCAACATCCAGCCCTCGTGAAAGGGGGAAACCCACACATCAACAAATTGATATTTCGGCCATGCCAGGAATCGAACCTGAGTGACCCTTAACTCAAGACAGACACGCTATCGACTTGAACTAAGGTGTCGGACCCCTTCCTATATATATAAATAGAATCGTAACAACCATTCTCAACTGAGCCATTATGTATTGTAGAGCGGGTCACATTTGAAACGCACGTGCATCGGCTTCCCCCTCAAAGGCGATAATCCCCTCCCACTTTTCTTATTATATTTCCCCACCTCCTTTTACTCCCACCCCGCTCTACCCTTTTCAGTCCAGCTGTGAAACGTCCGGTCATTCGCACCCAAAACTTGTTCTCCCGCCGTCTTAAGCCCTGTTCACACTGCAAGGCCAAGGAATAAGCAGAGACCAAATATATACCTTTAATTGGGGGATCACATATCACTAATTATACGGAGCCTAATCTAAAATTACCAAAATATCAGATAAACATTTATATAAATTCATGATTCTCATTACAGCCTATATTCAGATAATTTTGACAATTTTATAAATAATTCGTTAAGTATTAAAAAAACGTTTTTATAGCTATAGGCCTACTTATAAGAGTGTGCATAGGACGTTAGGTGCAATTGTGATTTGTGAAAACACCTGTTAATCCTCCTACCTTGTGTGTTTGTTTACTTCCGATTCGCGTTTTTATAATCAGTGTCTGTTTAATCGTTTGTTAGATTATGTTAGATTAGATTTGAAAAACTGAACGGGAGTCGCCTGATGGTTAGGCTAGGTCTAAATAAAATGAAAGGATATCGCCTGATGGTTAGGTCAGGAAAGGTTAGATTATATTGTTATAGGTTAGGTCTGCATACATGAAAGGAAGAATTCTGTTTACCCATAGTCCATACGTCCTGTAACGTTTGGTCCAAAAATACCTCTCATTTACTTATTAATACTGGGCCAAACGACGTGTATAGATTGATCCAAACGGATCGCTTTTCAGAGGGAATGTTACCAACATCCTACGGTCATTCATTCTGTGTTAAATTATTTAATGATCAAATTAGTGGCCAATTAATTATTTATGTCAAATACCCTACACCTGCATCAGTAGACAGAATTCTGGTTGGGTGTAATGAGGTGTTTCCTCCCCCCCTCCCTACACGCATTTGAGAGTATATTTTTACCTTCCTCATACCTATCTCATTGGTGTAAATATGTGGATAGTCCGGTAAGATGATAACCCTCATTTCATCAATACTATTTTTTTTTGGCCATGCCGTTAATCAAACTAGGGACTTTTAAGGTACTATGCAGACTCTTCACCATCTTACAGTATAGTAGCCCCATGGCTTCTTTGGTGCTGGCTGACAGCTCAAAGCTGACTTCTGACAGTCAACATTTACGTATATACCTAAATTTTGACTGTCAGAAGTGACAGCTGCTAAACACATGTTTTTGCAGATCATATGGTTCGGCGTAGGGATACATAATTTGGTCTGGTAACTTTTCAAAGCCGTTAGCTGTCAGCTGTGAGATGTCAGTCAGCACCAAAGAAGTCATGGGGCTACTGTAGCTAAGGTTATTGGTTAGCCTTCTAGTTTCAATGATATGCATAAAATCTCTAGCTTTATTTCAGGAATCTGACTGAAAGATTAAAAAACATATCTCAGATTTGAAGGTCGGCGGCAACGTTAGGTTTCAAGCCACGTCATTATTTTTTAATGTTCTTTAGCACTGCTTCTTACTATCTGTTCAGAATATACGCATTTGTACTAATTACACTAATGAGTTAGGTATGATTAAGGTTGAATCTAAAAGAAAGTGTACCCGCATTTGAGGGGAAGTGGCCTGGAAAACCATTTACGGAAAAAAAACCCACCCTCAGTACACCCGGCCAGAATTCGAACTCCAATCTTCTTGTCTTCAGCAGTCTAGTCTATTGTGAGAGTGATGCCTTAGACCATGCAGCCACTGACGCAGGCTATTTCTTTATTGGTTACTTATGTGAGGAAGAATTCATGGTCAGAAGAGTGGGCGCGTTTTCTGCCTTAAAATATGTTTGTTTGCAAGTCGTTTGCTGATAAAATTAGTCCCTTCAAAAATTGCACCTTAAACACTCCAAATTAAAAATCAATTACTTTTTTTTTGTGAATTTTAAATTTAAAAAAATATTATCAATTTTAATGTAAAGATAATTATAGGCCTATAATACATTAGTAACGAAGCGTAGGTAGAGATGAAAAATTTCCGGGAAATTTTCAATCGGAATTTGCGGTTGGCGGCTTGGTGGAGGGGTTAAAATGTAGAGGTAGCATCTAGAGCATATTTTACTTCAAAATAATGTGGGTTAAGAGACGAGTGGGCTATAGAGGGGATACGGTGGTGGGGAGGTGGAAGGGGTATTATTTTTATTTAGCACCGCGTCTTACTACCCGTTTGGGTTATACGCTTAAGTACTAATTACGCTAATGGATTAGGAATAGGGAAGGTTGAATTTAGAGGAAGTGAACCCGCATTTGCGTGGAGGGAAAGTGGAAAACCATTTATGAAAAACCATCCCCAGTTCACCCGACCGAGATTCGAACCTCGATCTCCCCGTTCTCGGCAGTCGAGCTAAACACGACAAGCGCGTTAGCCAACTACGCCACCAAGGCGGGTGGGGGAGGGGTAGATAGGAAGCATGGTGATAGGTGGGGGGGGGGGGACACAAATGTCAGGCCAACCTTAAAACTATTTTAATTGACTTATTGATGATAAAAAATTGAAGAGTGATTTATGAAAATAACGAGTCTACAAAGGCTCGCATTCATCTCTTTACTACTTTCGTTAGCACTACATCTTACTACCCATTCGGGTGATATGACTATGTAATAATTACGATAATGTGTTAAGGATGAGGAAGGATGAATTTAGAGGAATTGCACCCGTGAGAGTGGAAAACTATTTAGGAAAAAAACACCCTCAGTGCACCCGACCGGGATTGAACACCGATCTCCCTGTTATCGGCAGTCTAGTCTTTTGCGAGAGTAGCGCTTTAAAACGTGAGGCCACCGAAGCTTGTTTGATAATATTTCTGGTGTTAGCACCCTTAGGGGAAATTAACCATTAGGGATATCTGTATCTTGATTACATTTGTTCCATTTAATCAGTTGAAATTATTTTACAGAAACACTAATTGAAAACTATCTTTCCCACACCTCTAAGCGTAGGAGATCAAAATTAACTTTAGGATACGGATGGATCCGTATCAAAAATTTTATTCGTAAATTTGTAAAAGAATAAAAAAAAATCTGGACACATGTTACTCGAATCCAGTTACGTTTAGCCAAGAATTCCGGTCTCGAATGCCGTATCTATCTGGGTGTTATTTTTCAAATGTACGAATAAGTAAAGATAATTGGCACGCGCTCTTAGTTTTGAATCATTCCCTAAGTTCGTCTTTAAGTAGAGGATGTTGTTACATGAGTCATTGAGACCTCGTTTCAGTTCTAGACTAGGAACAATGTAGGAAAGGAAAGTCCACGTAACAATTTGGCTCGATAAAAACACGTGGTGTGTGTGTGTTAAGTGTATGTTCCTACATACATCAACAAGATAAAAAACACGGCGGTTGATTGAAGTTGCTCGTCATTTCTGTCACAACATGGCCACTACAGCGAAAACAATCTTCTTTCACCTTGATATTGAACACGCCCTCAACACTACGTACGTTTCAACGTAATATAATGAAACCCGCTTCGGTGGCCGCGTGGTTTAAAGCGTTACTCTCGCAGTAGACTTAGATTGCCGACGTAGAGATCGAGAATTGAATCTCAGTCGGGTGTACTGAAGGTGATTTTTTTTTTTCAAAATGGTTTTCCACTTAATCTCCTCACAAATGCGGGTTCACTTGCTTTCAATATAACCTTGCTAATCCCTAAAACAATTAGTGTAATTAGTAATGTTCTGCAAGGTCATATGTTAAGCTGTTGTCACGTTTTACAATAAAACATTTCATAAAAAGATATATTTGTTTATTATTTTTCTTCTTTTAACATGTTTCACATTAAACATGAAACATGAACTTACGAATTTTTTTTTTGTGGTAGCGGAGTCTGTAGTCTGTATTTAGTTAATTTAAAAATGCTTTTCAAACGAGAGCTTTTAAAAATGATTAGCTCCTTTCATAAATCAAGTTGGAGAACCAGTCGAAACAAGGGTGGTTGATGACGTCATACAAACAGTTTCCCGGTTGTGGTCATGCATTGTTTGCAAAATAAAAACGTTTTATTTTGAAACTATAATTTGTATGGCTCTTTCTCTAAGTTATGTATACAAAAAAAATATTTTGATGGCCAATTATAACAATATAGAAGTGTGAATTTAATACTTTTTAATTTACTATTTTATGCATTATAATATCTCTTGTTGTCACAACCGCAAAACAAAAAATAACACCACAGTAGATTTATTAATAGAATTTGTTATTTCAATAAATTACGAAAACAAGTTTTACACTAATCCTAGGAACGTATTGTGAAAAGCGTTTGATAAAGCTTATTTTATAATATAGTATAACTAAGCAATAACAATATTTATTTCTGATCAGGTGGTCATTAGCCATTGTTTCATGTTTGCAATCAAGAATCTTCTGCTGTTTCTTAACACCTTTCCTACCGTAGATAAGGTATATGCTCTATTCTCAATGTGCGTATTCTTACTGATGTATGTCAATAAAAGGGGCTTAATTGCTAAAATAACACTTGCAAACAAGAAACACATTTATGTTTTATGAAAAAGCAAACTATCTATAGAATTTGGAATCTATTGAACTTCACTTTGATGTCAAAAGACGTAAAAAAGTTTGTCCTGTGCAATATTATTGCGCGTTGCTTTTTGTGCGTATGTTCATAAACAATCTAGAGAGCTCGCAAATAACAACATTATTATAATATTATTATTATTACCACCACGTCTTACTACCCGTTCGGGTTATACGCACTTAGGATAATGTGTAATGGTAGGGTGATTGTGAGATGAAATGGAGGACCTACAGTTTAACGTGGGATCCGAACCACGGTGGAGACCTGGCATTCCACACATTCACAAGTTGTGATTGATACACGTCTTGTCAGAGGCGAAGGAAGGATTTAGTAATCAGATAAATCTGTGCCAGGACAGAGGATTGAGCCCCGGACCCTCAGCACAGAAGTCCGACACCTTACCCTTAGACCAACAGGTCACCCAAGTTACTATTAAATTGCGTAAAAAATAGTTTTAAATTGATTCAGCACAATAAAAAAAAATCCGGCTGGTGATATAGATAGCGGTTAGCAAACAGATACAAGCAATTAAATCCTATATATCTCGTTGGACTACGCGAGACTGTAATCGTCACTCTGCCATTGGAAAGTTATGCCTTTATGCCCCTAATCAGCTGTTTCCACTGATGGTCTGAACTAATGAACATCATCGATACGCAATCCATCCAGTCTCATTTCTTTTTCTATCCTCCGATAAAATAATACCATTCCATTTATATATTGTTGTTCAGTTCAACGATCCTACATACCACAGTCTCTAGGGCAAAGGTCGCATGTTTAGTTGGGAAGAGGTGGACGGACCCGCTCTTTTTTTTTTATTTGGGGGTGTGTCGCAAGAGTGAAATTGTTGATAAAAATTACACGGACGTTTAATGAAATCTAATAAGAATGATACCAGTTTTGATGGCCCCATGGTATAAGGCGCTACTCTCGCAGTTTTACTAGACTGCCGATTATGCGAAGATACGAGGTTCGAATCTCGGTTAGGTGTAGTGAAAGTTGTTTTTCCTAACCATTAGGGTAACAAGTACATAAGCGTAACCCGAACGGGTAGTAAGACGCAGTGCCGAAAAAATAATTGGTGTTAGTCTGTCCTGCCCAGGAAAATGTTTTAACATGGGGTGTTTGTAAACACCATTAAAAGTATATTTTTTTAAAGATAAAAAGAGCAATTTTTTAGTTTGTTTTAATAGTTTGTATATGCGTGGAGGGAGAGTGTAAAACAATTTAAGAGAAACCATCCTCAGTACACCCGTCCGAAACTCGGAACCCCGATCTTCCTGCCATCGGTAGTCTAGTCCATTGAGAGAGTGATGCCTTAGACCATGTGGCCATCGAAGTACTCGGTTAATATCAGATTTTTCAGGCATTTCAATTGGACGAGTGAGCACGATATTCACTACGCTCTTTTGTAGTTTAAAGAGGGCCAGTAGAGAAAGGAAGGTGAAGCAATGTTCCACTTAACTTTGTACATCATTCTCATCGTGAGATAAGAGGTATCTGACCAACACGGACATGGCGAGTTGTGTTCCATGTTTGTAGCCTATGTTGGCTCCACACAAGTCCTAGGCCTCTTCTCTCTGTCTCTCCTTACCACAGAACAAACACACAGAACAAACACACACAGACACAAACAAACACACACACATACACAAACATACACAAAACACACAGGCACAAACAAACACACAGGCACAAACAAACATACAAACAAACACAAAACACACATACACAAACAAACACACCACAAACAAACACACAGGCACAAACAAACATACAAACAAACACAAAACACAAAGGCACAAACTAACATACAAACACAAAACACACAGGCACAAACACACATGCACAAACACACATACACAAACAAACACAAAACACACATACACAAACAAACACAAAACACACATACACAAACAAACACAAAACACACATACACAAACAAACACAAAACACACATACACAAACAAACCCAAAACACACATACACAAACAAACACACAAACATACAAAAACAAACAGACAGGCACAAACACACAGGCACAAACACACATGCACAAACAAACACAAAACACACATACACAAACAAACACAGAGCAAAGAAAAACACAAACCCACACATGTAAAAACACAAACACAAAACAAACAAAAACACAATCACACAACAAAGAAAAACACAAACACAAATACACACAAACAAACAAATAAATAAACAATGATCAATAGCCGGCTACACTCCGATTACCCTGAAACGTGATATACCTATCACAGTAGATGATTACACTATGACGCTATCTTACAATAAACAACATAATGACCCGCATTGAATGGCACGCGGGTTAAGGCGTTGACCTCACCTGTCTTTTTTTTTTTCTGGTGATGGTTAGATTATAGATTCAAGGCCTTGTTAGCAGTATTGAGATTGTTTATTTTCTTAAGATATCTAAACCTACCTTAACGCCAAATAAAGTACATTTCTTCTAAAACTATACCTTACTCATCCATACTTCACTAGTGTAGTATAGGTAATAATAGCTTGTACAGGTAGTGAGATAAGAAAACATAAGTCAAAAGAACATTACTCACTTCACTGTTGCACTGCTACTCTGTCTTTCACTCTTTCCTTGATAAGTCTCCCCTCCTATTCCCCTTTATTCTGGCTGTCTAGCTTGCTTCCCTTGATAATAAAGGCCGATACACACAGAATGCCAATCTTACAGTAGCCCCATGGCTTCTTTGGTGCTGACTGACAGCTCACAGCTGACTTCTGACAGTCAACATTTAGCTATATACCTATATTTTGAATGTCAGAAGTGACAGCTGCTAAACACATGCTTTTGCAGATCATATGGTTCGGCGTAGGGATACATAATTTGGTCTGGTAACTTTTCAAAGCTTTTAGCTGTTAGCTGTGAGCTGTTAGTCAGCACCAAATAAGCCATGGGGCTACTGTAGCTATGCTGTGCTGTGCTGTGCTAAGACTTTGTCGATTTGGTTTCACGCACTCTGATTGCTAAGCTAAGCTAAGCCATGGTTCCTCTTTTCACTCCCAAATTCATTGTTGTTTCTTTCTGGTCTGCTCCAGTGAAGTTTAGTTATGAAGGCGTTCTCTAAAACGTCTTGTTTGAGTTCAGATGATAGTACTGAGGAAGAGAAGCTATTGCTGTTAGCAGTTGTTTTGAAAGATGAAGAAAATTTAGGAGGTGAAGGTTTGACTTGTTCAATTAACGCTTCCATTTTAATATAAACACATTTATTAAATATAAAACCTAAATATAATATTACTTAAATGCACGCGAAACAAAGTGAAAACAAAACTTCAACACCTCTTTTAGTTATTTTCAACAAACCAGCACTGCGTCTGTTCAACACGGAGCCCAAGCTACGTTATGCGCATGCGCAACTTAAGATGGCTCAAAATGGGAGATGGAAAAATTGCCCGGCCAGCAATGCCGGCGTAGCAAGGCATAGCTTAGCTTGCTGTGTGAACCAGCACATTTAAATACATGGTCCACTATTTTTTTATAAAAAGTTAGCAGAGCAAATCTCAGCTTAACTTAGCGTTCTGTGTGAATCTGCCTTAACTCTCCCTGCCCGTTTACCTTTATTTTGGCTTTCTCTCGTCCCTTGATAAGTCTTCCTGCCTGTTCACCTTTATCTTGGATTTCACTCTTCTCTTGATAAGTCTATTTGCTTGAACAAGTGTTTGCCCCTCGAGGATTTTGTACCAAGCTTATTAGAAACAACCGCGATTGCGTCGCGTCGGGCCGGTTTCCGACCATCTCTCGAGGATGACCTTGAACTCTCCGAGATAACTCTTCTCATAAGCGTGGTTGACCCAGCCGTAGTTTGTTACCTCTACCACGTTTCTCAAGAGGTCACTTAGGTTCCTCGGTTACCGAATGGGTGGTATGAACACCTTCTCTCCCCCTTTCCCCTTATTCTTCCCAGTTTCCACAGAGAAGCCGACAGGCGAGAAGACCACCAAAGGGTTCGGCTTTGACCCAAGCATTCGGGTTGTAGTTCATATCCCGGGAGAATACCTTGAAGGTGTATTTTCAATATTAAGTATTCAGTTTATGTGTTTAGTGATTTTATCCACTTGTATAATGCATATGAACTAACGTTGATATATTAATGACGAGGAAAGTTGTATTTTGAGGATAGCATTTGCGTGTAAGGGGAGTGTAAAACCCATTTAGGGGAAAAAAAAAACCATCCTCAGTAAAACAGACTGGGATTCGAACCATGATATTTCCGTCATCCAGTCTAACGCGAGAGTTACACCTTGTTAGACCAATGCAAAGAAATCGATGCGTTTCTTTCGAATTCATCTGTCTCATACTTTGTCCTTAAATTTAATGCCAGCTGAGAACAGCCCGAGCATGCAAGAATAAACTTAACACCCCCATTCCTCCCCCACATCCTAAATAAACTAAAATATACTTAATTTTATTTTTAACATATGTGACAAAAAATAAATATAGTAACACCACGTTTTACTACCTGTTCAGGTTATATACACATGAACTAATTACGCTAGTGAGTAAGGGATGAAGAAGGTTGAATTTAGAAGAAATGTACGTGCATTTACGTAGAAAGAGCGTAGATAACCATTTAGCGGGAGGGGGGGAACCCTCAGTATATCCAACCTATATTTTAACGTCGATATCTCTGTCATCAGCAGTCTAGTCTATTTTCAGAGTGACAACTTGGACCATGCGGCCACCGGAGCAGGTGACAATATAATTAAACGAATCATTGTAAGAAAAATGCAGTTTTAATTATTGAAGGTTTTAAGACACTCGCCGGTGGGTAAGTACACAAGAGCTCAAGTCTCATAGTTACTACAGAACAAATAGAGATAGAAAAACCATGTAGGTATATTATTTGACATAAATTCAAAAGATATTCCTGCTGAATTTGGTAAAATATTGTCGACGCATTTGTCATTCATCGGCGGAACAAAGATCTGGCCAGACATATGGACAGACAATATTTTCCAGGGTGACCTGGCGGTCTAGGGGTAAGGTGTCAGACTTCTATGCTGGGGGTCCGGGGTTCAATCCTTGGTCCCGGCACAGATTTATCTGATTACCAAACCCCTCCTTCACCGCTGACAAGACAGCTTGTGAATGTGGGGAATGCCAGGCCTCCACCGTAGTTTCGGATTCCACGTTAAACTGTAGGTCCTCCATTTCATCTCACAATCACCCTACCATTACACATTAGCGTAAGAGCGTACAAACCGAACGGGTAGTACCCGTTTCGATGGCCATGTGGTCTAACGCCCTACTCTCTTGTTAGACTAGACTGTCGAAGACGGGTAGATCTGGGTTCGATCCCTGTCGGGTGCACTGAGGGTGGTATTCCCTAAATAGTTATCCATTCTCCTTCCACGCAAATGCGTGTGCACTTACTCTTACTAATCCCTACCTATTAGTGGAGTTTAAACGTTTCTTTAATGGGAGAGTTGATATATTTTTCCAAATAGTTAGTATGTATTATTATTATTAACACTGCGTCTTACTACCCGTTCGGATTATACGCACTTACGCTAATGTGTAATGGTAGGGTGATTGTGAGATGAATTGGAGGACTTACAGTTTAACGTGGGATACGAACCACGGTGGAGGCCTGGCATTCCACACATTCACAAGTTGTGATTAATACACGTCTTGTCAGAGGTGTAGGAAGGGCTTGGTAATCAGATAAATATGTGCCGGGACCGAGGATTGAACCCCGGACACCAGTACATAAGTCCGACATCTTACCCCTAGACCACCAGGTCACCTTTAGTATGTAAATGTCAGATCAAATCATATAAAGATTTTAAATGTCACCAATGTGTAAATCATATTAAATTAAATACACACGACTTGCCTACTAAAAATAATACATAGCCAATACAAAATAAAGTTTCTCTTTGGATCTTAGATAGAAATGTTCTCTGTATTTAATATCTAAATTGAAGTTGATTTGACTATCAAAAAAAGACAAAAATAAAAATGAATTTTATGTTCCAAAGAAGCATACAACATTGATCACATAGATTAAGACAAAATATTTAAACAAACATCGATTTTATCAAATTTTAAAAGGAACTATTTAACTTGTGTGTTCACCGGACGTCCAACAAGCACTTCATTGAGTACTTATTATAAAATACATGCTGCGAAAATAATGTCTTTTATTATTTATATTTTTAATGATGAAGGTTAGATGGTGATAATTGTAAAAATAAGTTTAGCGATGTTATAAATATGTAGAGATAATCAACGAGTAAGAAAAAATTGAGAGGAAATGCAATAAAGGAAAAGTGAGAATTTTTTTTCTTATATATACAAATTATTTTATTACAACCAGACTAGATTTCATCACCTACCTTACTGTCACCTGAAAACTATTCTATGGCGAGAATGATTCCTAAGACCGCTTGACCACCGAGGCGTTTGGGCTATATTAATTACTAAACTTGTAATTTTATTTATTTAGCAGCACGTCTTACTACCCGTTCGGGTTATACGCTAAAGTACTAATTACGCTAAGGGATTAGGAATTGGGAAGGTTTAATTTAGAGGAAGTAAACCCGCATTTTCGTGGAGGGAGAGTGGAAAACCGTTTAGGAAAAACCACTCCCCAGTTCACCCGATCGAGATTCGAACTTCGATCTCCACGTCCTTGGCAGAAACTTGTAATTAAATTCCCTTGATGAGCTATTGCTCAATATTTTGTGTGTCATACCGGTGGTCACGTGTTATAATAATATCTAAATATATTAGAGAGTCGGTGACGGGGATGCCAGATTCGATTCCTGCTCAGATGTATTGCGTGTGATTTTCCCTTAACGTTTTTCACTACCTCACCACGTAAATTCGGGTATATATAAATCTATATTCAACCTTTATCATCTCTGCCCCATAGTATAAATATATAGGAGGAGGCCGGACGGTCAGTAAGACGTGGCGAAAAAGAAATAGCTGTGTTCTAGTTTTCTTAAATAATTCTAATGTCTAGTTTTTAATTTGGTTTGATCATTGGAAGGGAAGCGGACTGCCGATAACGAGTAGATCGGGGTTTGAAAACCGGTCGGGCTTATTTTGGATAGTTTTTCCTAAATAATTTCCCACTCTACTTCCAGTCAAACGCGGGTAAACTTATAAATTCAATCATAATTTGTTCATATGCATATAACTTGAATGGGTAGTGAAACAAGGTGACAAAAAAATAAGTATATGATGAAGAGACAACTTTATTTTAAAGGTGACCTGATGGTCTAGGGGTAAGGTGTCAGACCTATCTGCTGGCGGCTGGGGTTCAATCCTCGGTCC